>JAIPRL010005255.1:0-33204 GCA_025469235.1 Pemphigus obesinymphae | reverse complement strand
TATGGTGTCATGGTATATATGCGTAGTTCAACAGCCTTGATTTCCAATATCACTGCTGTTTCGCACACAGCATTAGAAATTAATTTTAAAAAAATGGAATACAACCTTTTCAATTTATGCGATTTATAGATCCCCAAATAATTATATAGAACTTTTTATTGATGAATTAGAAAATCTTACTTTAATTAAGGCAAAAACATTTGAAGCCGATTATGAAATTATAATAGGAGACATAAACCTAGATTGGCTATATGATACAGCAATAAAAAATAAATACCTCTTATTAACGGCTGAGTATGGCCACTCCAAAATGATAAACACTGTGACTAGATATGCTTCTAGCACCTACCTCGATCATATATTTTTGAAATGTAAATCAAGAAAATTATCCAAAGCAATAGTTAGCCCAATTACGATAACAGATAATAATTACCCAATATTTCTTAGTATCGGAAACTTAATGACAAATAGAACAACACTCCTAGCCCTCTCACGATAGCAAAAATAAATCACCCCATGATCTTAAATCCCAATATTGGGAAGCTGTTTTAAATAAAACTGATGTGAACAGTGTTACAGACAGCTTCATAAATAGTTTAAAAAACATTACTGTAAAAGCCTCAGTTAACATAAAAATGTCTTCTAAATTAAAAAAATAAATAAACATTGGGCTACAACCACCCTTATTAATGCTATTAGGCGCAGAGATCAATTATACTTGCAGATTAAGAAACACATTAATAACGATAATTTAAAACAATAAAATAAAAAATATAGAAACATTGTCACACAACTAATTAAAAATGCAAAAAATACATACTACAAAACATAATTTTAAAAAAATGAAGAAAATCCGAAAATGAGCTGGAAAATAATCAATGATTTGTCAATAAAAATTTAAAGCATAATCAAATCAAATATATTATAACAGAAAATCGTAAAAAACTGTACACCAAAGATAACAGTGATATTATTTCTAATAAATTTAATGATTTTTTATAAATATTGCTTTTGACTTATTAAAGCAAATTAAACAAAATCAAACAGAAACACAAGTAAAAAATCTCCCAATATTGCAAAATACTCGCACTCCTATTCAACCTATACTAGTTAATTAATTTCCATAATATTGAAAAACTAGTAATACTTAATTGCCTTACAAAGTTGAAAAATGATTCTTCTCCTGGAATTGACGGTATAACGGTTAGCCTATTAAAAATGAACAAATTATTTCTTGATAGCCCATTAAAATATATATTTAACTTAAGTCTTTCCCATTCTGTTTTTCCGGATTTATTTAAAATATCAATAGTAAACACTTATCTATAAAAAGGGAAACTATAGTCCAATAAATAATAATTATCGACCTATTTCTGTAATTTCTAACATTACCGAAATATTTGAGAGAATAATTAAGAAACAACTGGTAACTTTTTTAGAAAGTAATAATCTCCTACACCAGTCGCAATATGGTTTTCGCCCGGGCAAAGGCACTGATGAAGCTATTGAGAATGTAACGCATTTCATCTATAAATCACTAGACGACAGCAAAAAATGCGCAACAGTATATCTAGATTTAGCTAAAGTGTTTGACACAGTGGATCATAATATCCTTATTCTTAAGTTAATACAGCTAGGCGTCTGTGGCAACAATTTAAAACTATTTTCTTCGTATCTATCTAACACAAAACAATGTGTCAAAATTAATGAAAATATTAGTCCGTTATGTCAAATAAATTGTGCCGTACCCCAAGGGATACACACACTTCCACTTAAAAGTCAACTTATATGTTATGCTGCTGATACCGTCATGCTATGTAAAGCACACTCGTGGGATAAAATATTTGAAACAATTAATAGTGACTTGAAGCCAATAAAACAATGGTTGACTAAAAATAATTTATTTCTTAACTTAGAAAAAACTTGTGTCGTCCCACATTCTCTGGCTGAAAAAACATTACCAGCCGAAAAATGCATAAAAATTCATAACATGTCGTGCTTTACACCAACGATTTGTTTTCGTGATTCTATTATTATTAAATTAATTAGCTCGGTAAAATACTTAGGCATTGAAATTTGTAATAATAAGAAATGGAAAAATTAAACTAGTTAAACTTTTTATGCAAAAAAATTAGAAAAATGATTTATATCTTTAAAGATCTCCGTAACATCTTAGTCCCAGATAAGTTTCGTTAAATATATCTAGCTTTAATAAAATCAATTATCTCCTATGGTATAGTTCGATGGGGCAGTGCATTCGATAATGTTTTGATAGAATTACAAATGTGCCAAAACCAAATTCTAAAAATAGCATTTAACAAAGAAAAAAGTTTCTCTACAAAAGCACTTTATAATGAACTAAAGGTATTTCCCATAAAAAAATTATATTAAAAAAACTATTATTATGTTCCTTAAAAACCATAATTTATTAAATCACATATCACATGGCGTCAATACCCGATAAGCTAAGAACAACTTTTTAGTAGATCGGTGGAATAAAACCACCTCGGGGAGGCATTTTCTAATACTTGGCACCAAATTAATTAATAAAATACCAATTGATATTTTAAACCTCAAACATGGATTATTTAAAAAAAAAACATTTCAAACTGGTTATTAGATTTAGATGATTTAGTATAGAAAAGATATTTTCTACCTACAATTTATATTTGTGTGAATATTTTATTGATTATTTATTTTCATTTTTGTCAACATGTATTTATTTAATTTCTATTTCTAATTACTAATTACTATTTAAACTATTGTATTGTTTTTCTTTACAGAACCTATGTCTTAGCTTGTACTTAATATTATAACTTTATGTATTTGATACTATAAAAACTCCTGGGCCCCCACACGAGTCCTTTCAGTGAGGCCTAGTATTCATTGTATGGAATTCAAAATAAATAAAAAAATGTAATAAATATGACAGAGAAAACAAAAACCAATACTAACGTTCGACGGCTAATCTCGTTCTCCTCGATCATCAACGGACAATCCTCAACATATAGAATGTGTGCGAGTGTGCTTTCGTCATTTGTATTATATTCTTTTCCACTTCTATTTACGATAGAATATCTGCGAGCCCATTACTGCGTTTATATTTATGACTTTTGGCGCTCGTTAGCGCCGCATGTGTCAACGCGCTCCACACACCTGTCGCGTGTTTAGCCATATTATACAGACCGTTTTGTATTTGTCTCGAGCAAGTAAAAAAAAAAAAAAAAAAAAATGTGGTCATCGACTTTAACTGCTCGTGATTACACGCTGACATTTAAACCGACGACGTCACACGAATATATTTCCTACAACGTACGAACCGTCACAATGTTGTCTGCGTTGGGTACGGTTTACAACAAGCTGGACTGTGAGCAAATTATATGTGAGTTTATACTCGAACAATCATGTACATTGCGCCAGCCGTGCCCGTTTCGAAATTTTAACCATTTTTTTTTGCCAATATTTAGCATGTAATTCGTACGAATTTGCATGATTGCGCTTAGAATTTGAATGATTTACGTTTTACCGCTATAATGAATTTTCTATGGACACGGTTGGCGCAACTTTGCGTCGGCTACGCCCAATTGAAAATATTTACATATTTTACATTTTTTTCTTTTTTTTTTTTTTTTTTGCACATATTTAGAGTACGTGATTCGCATTCGTGACTATTTTTAGAATTTTTGCGATCATTTTTACAAGGTAAAACACTTTTTGTTAATTTCACCCGTTTTGAAATTCGAACTTTTTTTTATGCCATTATTTAGCACGTCATTTGCATGGATTTGTATGTATGACTATTTTTAGAATTTTCACAATATACCTACTCGTTTGGACGCTACATCAAACTCTCTGTATGCGCGGCTGCCGAAACTTATCGGCCGTGTTCATTTCTAGTATAAGATTAATGTATAATACGTTATAATCTCTAATCTTAAATTTTATTGCTCCTGAGCTACGATAAAACTTACTTAAAAGGTCAACCACCTTCTCTAAGGAGTTATATTTAACAAAGGTCACAGTGGCGTAGTTATGGGGGGTGATGATGAGGACATATACCAAAACATTTTATTTCATGAAAGATATGTTATATACTTTATTATGAAATAATAAAATATATGGACAAATAAACTTAAATTAAAACATTAGTTGAATTTTACTTTCCAGAAGTAGAAAACTTTAATTTTTCACTCGTTAAAAGGTGCTATATACCCATTTTACGGGATTCTGTATAGGCAATTTTTATGAAATTCAGAAAAAAATTAAAATCCGACAATTTTAAAATATTTAAATATATTTTAAATGTGGTTTAAAAATATTTCTTTGTCTGTACCATTAGTAATCGTTGAATAATCGTGTATTTTTATTAAAAATAATAGGTTTATTGGTACGTTTAAACATGAAAATCTTAACTTTACCAATGAACACGGCCGATAAGTTTTGGCAGCCGCGCATACAGGAAGTTTGATGTAACTAAAAAATATTATGCAAATTCATGCGGATCACGTGCTATAAATATCGGCATAAAAAAATTTTAAAAATGTTAATCTTTTCAATTGGGCGTGGCTGACGCAAAGTTACGTCGTCAGTCGCGCCCACAAAAAATTTATTATACCGACAAAACATAAATCATACAAATTCTAAAAGTAGTCATGCAACTTGATGTGAATTACATGCTAAATGTTGGCATAAAAAAAAGTTAAAATTCCAAAATGGACACGACTTGCGCAATACATGTTAAGCAATCGAAATGGGAATAAAAATTAATAGTGAAAAAATATATTTATAGTCACTTGTCGGATCTAGTGTTGAATTCAAAAGCAAAAACACCTTTCAACCTCGTATCACTAACTTAACAAATATTAGAATCAATAAAAATGAAGTAAATATTTTAAATAAAGGTAATAAATTTAACTTATATCGACTATTACATTTTAAACAAGTTAAACAAGATTTAATACAATGTGAATCTGTTATAGATTATGTACAATTCAATAATCCAAATCATAGTTCATACACGTCATAACATAATAGATAATACTAATAAATATTATATGAATAATATAAATAAAATCCTAAAATATAATAATATAGCTATAAGAAAATAAAATTAACAGTATTTTAAATAAACTGAGAACAAATAATGCTATTATCGTATCTGCAGATAAATCCAATGTTATCGTACAGGCCTATAAAGATGATATCCATTGCGAAACTTCAGAATTTATAAAAAAATAATAATATTCTTTAGTTATTGTATAATTCTAGTGATATTTTCAATAAACAAATAAATAAAATAATTCTGGATAATCAAAAACATTTTTTAATACAAAGCAATATGAATCTACTTCACAATTGCATCCATTTATTAAATTACATAAAGAAAATTATTCTATTCGACCTCTCATAAATTTTGAAACTGTTCCATCATCATATCGCATTTAGCTAAATATTTAGATTCATTTATTAAACGTAAATTAATTACAACTACCGATTACTGAATAAAAAGTACATAAAATTTTATAGATAAAATTAACAAAGTTAATATAAATAATAAAAATAATAATTTTCATATTTTCTGGTAGGTATTTTTGTTTTATTTTTATTATTCTTAAAATAACTTATATTTATAGTCTTAAAGTGTATTCTAATCGAATTTAATCGTTTCCTATAATAATTTTTCGAATTATCTAGATGCATATTATTTTTTATATATTATTGTTTTATAATATATATATATATATATTTATTTTTATTTTTATAAGAGTATTACATTTTTGTTTTTGAATTTAATAATTCTTTAATTTTAAATATATGAATAAAATCTATATAACTAGTAATAAACTCAACAAACTCGTAACTATATTCTATTAACTACGGATAGACACAACGGAGAAACGTATGTTTGGAAACCCAAAGTTTCTAAGTGTTTTAACTTTTAAAACTATAGTGATAATAAGATACAGTAGATTCTATTTAATATATAAGCTTAAATCGTTTTTGTACGTGATTTTCTGTTTGGTAATTTCTGTGATAATAATATCTTAATATTGAGTTTAAATTTAGTAGTACTTAATTTAAGTTATTGAAAGTTTAATACCACAAAATGCGTCAACTTGTGTAGGATGCAGTAATATCATTATCATTTCATCATCCATTCGATAAATATGTCAAAGTTGAGAGAAATGATATTACATAAATTTCCTGGTTATTTTCAAAATATTTGAAATATTAATATAAAAATGTTTTAATGTCAATAGCAATAATACTGTTGTAGTACGGATAGATGATACCTACTATACCTATGAAATATGAATATAATATATTCTTATCTTCGTGATTACAAAGTACTTAAATACAAATACCAATAAAAGTCATAATCACGCTTTAATTTTATTATTAACTTTCATTTTTTTTATTAGAACTTTAAAACCCGACTAACCTGAAAAAATCTCTATCACCAAAAATCGATACTTACCTGTATTGACGTGTGTGAAGTTGATTCCTATAACTTAGTTCAATCAACTACTATTGATTTTTAATATGTTCTTTATAGGCAATTTTTATGAAAATTTTGTTTCTTAATTACAACTACAGCCCAAAAACAATTTTTTCTCGCAAAACTGTTTTTTATGATAAAATAATGCATGTGCGACGTCCTCTTAAGAAGACGTCGTACACCCCATTTTTAAGGAGTTCTGTATAGGCTATTTTTTTAAATAATTTAATAAAAATAAAAATCTAACAATCAAAAAATATTTTTATTTAATTTAAAAGTAATTAAAAAATAATCCTGTGTCAGTACTATTTTTTTGTTGTGGTGTATCACGTTATTTATTTAAAAATACATGTATGCATAACAAATAAAATAGCATTTTAAAGTTATTACACCTATTATAAAATTTATAGTTCACAACATTTAAGAGTTAACCTCATAGGTATTTTATAATTTTCTAAATATTAAGCTCGTTATCCAAGGTACAAAATACTCATTTTTCCTCCCATTTATAAGACACTGTAACTCTTTTTAAACATATTATTCGAACAAACATCGATAAGGTTATCTCCAAAATGTTGTTTTCTATCAATTTTATAATAAGTATTTCAATTCTAAAATTATTTTAAAATGTTATTTAATTTGTTTAGCGTAAACATATTTTTACCGTTGGAAATCTTCAGTGCGACGTCCTTTTGATAGTATCAGGTTATAACCTGATGATAACTTATAGTAAAAATTAGTTGTTACCTTTATAAACATTTTACGAATATTCTAGGCATATTTTATTTTTATAATATATTTTGTACTATATAATATATAAAATATTGTTATTTTATAATTTATGTATATATAATGTATTTATGTTGTATAATATCTTACATTAATCCAATATACTTTTTGACACTTTTAAGTAAATTTTCTTATTATCTACATAGGTAATATGTGATCTTAGCCCTCCCCCCCTCCATACGAAATTCCTGACTACGTCACTGTATTGCATATATATAACTTAATAGTATGTAACAGTCTATCTCGGCTAAGTACAGGTCCGACCTGTGAGAACGCATATTATATTATATACGTCACGTGCATTAAAAGTGTTGAAATACAACATTTTTACAATAAAAAAATTGGTTGAAAATGTTTTCAACGTAACAATTTTGAAAAAATTACAAGCCAATTTCACATTACTCCCCTGTATAAAAATAAGAATAATAAAAATAAAGAAATACTTACATAAATATAACATTTATACAATTTATTATAATGCATTTAAATGGAAATATAAATGAAAATCCTAGATGGTGTCGGATATGGCAACTAGTATAGGTACTATATTTAAAGTACATTAGAAAAAGAGCTTTTTTTTATAGAAAATTAATTCTATTGTTTGTTTTTTAGACAAGTAATTTTTTAATAATTCCCCTTCTTATTTATGGAATGCAAAGATTTATCATTGCGTTCAAATCTAAAATAAAAATAATACATTATCCTGTCCGAAAACCGAAGGAACGGTTGACCAACTTTCTCCATCTATATATCATATCCGACGTGCGAAATGCATCCATGGTTTTTTACACTATATCTTTAAACTTTATTTCTATATCTACATGTCCTAAATGCTATTTCTGTAGTGATGATTCTCGTACACCCCAATGCTGAACACCGTTTTATGAAAGCTACAATTCTTCATTTTCATTAAAATTGTCTTAAGAGATAGAATTTTAAATAACTAGTTTTGATGAAACTAAATATAATTAAATTACTATATGTATATTTATACTACTTTTTTTTTTTATAATTTATAACTAATCTGACATTTTTGAATTGCCAATCAGAAAATGCTCTACCTCTGTAATCTTCGCGAAAGGATGTAGGACATCTCTAATCCCTCGCATTTTATAAAACACAAGACATTATGTTTCGTTCGCTGTACGGTATGAATATAAAATTCATAAATAATAATAATACTGCCAGTTTAATACATTTTACCTCTAGCTTGAATAATATCGTCACTTTTTTCGGGTGAGAATGGTCTGATCGAAAGTTTTACGGTCAAAGGTAAAGTTATTGGAAATAAAATTATCGATGTTTTATGATGTGATTAATGATCAAGTGACCGTTATTTTTATTGTCATCGAATGCTGAAAGGTATTTTGGTCAAATATTCAAAAGTAAAATTATTATCATATACCATAATGTTCGTTGAAAAATGTAATAAGTTTTGCAACCGATATCTCTTATAATTATGTTTTTGTATTTATAAATAAAGTGAGGCAAAGAAAAATATTATTTATTTCCTTTTTGTATTAATTATTTATAAAAAAATTTGAGGAAAATCGTCAACATTTTGTTTTCGATTAAATAATTACGCGAAATAATTTGTAAGCACTTCAGAATATCCTTTATGTCAATTTTTAATTTCAAAATGTATACTTAAAATAACATTCGACACTTCAATCAATTGACCCGCTACCAATTACATACATATAAAGATACTTGAAGTCCAATAAAGGGGTTTTTCCTAGATTAGTTTATCTACAAATATAATTTTACTATCTACAATTAATTTAATCGTTATAGTTAATTATTTTCCTTTATAAAAATATTATTAACAAATATAATATATATTTTTTAACAGAAGTATAAAAAATTTTTTAATTAACGTTCTACAATCGAAATGACATAATTAATTTTTATTTCCATATGTATGTCTTTCAGAAAATAAATACGAATTGTACAAATTTAATCAACATAAAAACGTAAATTTGGAATTTTCAAAGTACATTCGATGGAATGGGAAGGATTGGTGAATACCACTTTTGGCCTATGTATTACCTGTGTATATAAGAAATTAGAACTAACTAGCGAAATAAGATATTAAACAAAAATTTGTCCTACAATTAAAAATGTTCAAAAGTAGAAATTGTTGCTGTCGAAAATTTAACACATCAAAATTGAATTTAAAACAATATGAAATATCAGATCACATAGTAAATGTAGCGGTAAATTCATAAATTCATTAATTAATTAATTAATTTAATTTATATATTTATTAATTTGTTAATTTTAATTTAATATATTTATTTATTCATTAAATTCATTTTTCAAAATTTAAATCAGTATCTATGTAATGTCCTTATTGTATATCGTATTCATAGATATACAATTATATCATAATATTGTACATTTAACATTAATTCTCATAATATCATTACGTTTGGTTTTCAAAATGTAATTAAATACCGTTTGTAGGTATGTATCCTACTAATTGGTATATTATCTATGTATATTGGATAATCAATAATGTAAATAATCCCTTGAAAATTGAATATCAAATTAATTTGTCTACGATAATATTATATACTTTATTAATTGGTAACATTCAAGTACCTACATTATGATAATATTATAGCTATATTTATTTGACCTTTCATTAATCGAAAATCGAAATAAAATTACGAATAACTGGTAATTACTCATTACATTAAAACATTAAGAAGACACGTCATAACGTTAAAAACGTGGAACAGAATTATTTGGAATGGTAAATGTTATTACAGAATCAAGAAAGAAAGTTTAAATTTAAAAATTGCAAATGCAAAATTTAGTAATATAAAAAAAACTATAAAATTTAAACGTGATACAACTTTTTTGGTTCTAAGTTTTACCTCTTAAAATATTCTTATATTGAAATCTGTTCCAACTTGTGCTGTCAATATTTACATTTTTGTTTGAGAAATTTTAATATTCCGTTTCAGATTCAACCCTCCGTATTTTACCGTTCCAATTAAAATTATGCTTGTCTTCCAGACCAAAACCTCAAATTATTTAATTATTTGAAGAATCTCTAAAGGAAAGCTTAAATATATATTTAAAAACTTGTTCTAACCGGAACTGAAAAACATAGATCCCAAGTTTTAATCCCTGTGGTCTGTAATAATTAATGACTTTTGCCATTTTCCCAAGTGTTTTTTTTTACAGAATCATGATGCTGCAGTGTAATATAAACATTAATTTGATATAGATACTTTCACTGATTTTAATTATTTTTTACTAGTTACTGTCAGATTGTTTTGTAATATTCATAGCATTATATTTTATATACTAATATTTCTAACAACACAAAATGAACGGATTATAAGAATTCAAATTATTTGAAAGTTATTGTACTTCATTCATATTATCTATAAATGTATTATATAATAATTAATATACCAGTTAACAATTTTGAACAGTAGTGGAAACATCGAGAGATACATACAGATGAAAAAATATAGGAGAAAATTATCTGATATACCGTGAGAGATAATAATTTTTTTTTTTTTTTGTGGAATGGTAGAGGAATTAATTGCGAAAAACGACCATACAAATTTTAATCTTCTGATACACTTTATAGTTAATATACTTTTATAAAATATAATATCATATAATAAACGTTGAATATAACGTAAGTAATGCAAAATTATGCAATTGAACGAATATTTAATTCGTAGAAAAATCACAATTTATAACATTTCAACAATGATATGCATAAATTATAATCGAACAACTCTGTTTGTCCAGAAATTAAAATGAAATGGTTTTCGTAGATCGTACGTCTGTACGTCACATAAAAAATGTATATAACTAAAGAGTTAGTTAATTACTTTTAAAACATAATGCGTTTATGCGAAAATTAAAATCGTTAATATTAAAATCACGAGAGACTAATTATTATTATTATTTATAGCCTCAGCAATTATTATAGAAGGGTATAAGACGTATACGAGTCAACATAATAATACAATAATGTTTTATTGTTATTATATATAATTTTTATTTAGGAATGGGAAATCAGGAAGTCCTGAAGTATACTACCTTCCCCCTCCATCTGAACCAAAAACAAAATTTTATAATTAACTATTAATTATAGATTACGGAATATTAAAATAAAATGCATTTTTAATTTCACGTGTGTTAAATTATAACAAATGCATTCCACGAAAATGTTACCAAACGATGAATTATTGGTAAGTTTCTCGTTATTGACTACTGTAACATATTTATAAAGTACTTTAAAAAATTAACCTTATTTTTAGTACTTTAACTTTAAGAATAAAATAAAATAAATAAATTATGATTATTGTGATGTGGTTGTCAAGATGGTTAAGTTAAGTCATTCAATACTATTATATGTGTGTTTGATATAATATATTGAATATGTTCAAATATATATATATACGAGAACAGTTCCATGGAAAACATTGAATGTGAAGGTAAATAAAATTATAGATATAATATAAATGTAAAATGTAAATGGATGTTTTAATTGTAATTTTGGAAATAATTATGATTTCACATAATTGATATAATATATGAACAAATGTTGTTTGATTCAAAATACAAACTTCATTAATAAGGTATCAGGAAGTATATATATATATAATATATAATATAATTTATACAGATAAAATATTATTAAGGTAAATATAAGCTATTGTATGCACCATAGGCTACTGTATGCTTAATGACACCGTATTGAGATGCATTACCCTGGCACCCCAATATTTTAATTTCAAATAAATTATTTCACCATTAATTCTACCATAATTTGTACCAATAAATTTTAGAATTTTCACTGTAAAATTTCCCTGAGAAAAATCAATTTACCCTCTGGGATGCCAGGGAAACGTTTTTCCCAGCACCACTTTTTTTTACCATGTAGACTTTTTCATATTTCTCTTTTACCATTAGTTGTATCATAATTTGTACAAGAAATTTCAGAATTTATACCATAAAATTTCCCGGAGAAAAATCGATTTTTCGCTGAGGCTTTTTAATAATTATATATAACCGAATATTCATAAATAAATCAATTGTTTAATTTTTTATTTTTATATAATATAATAATATAATAAAATAAAATCATTTGAACATTTACAATAATACGTATTATTATTTTTCTAATTCTTTTAAATTCGAGTTACCGACCATTTTTTTAGATTCTAAACGTAGCGAAGAAGCTTATGGTTTTACAATGATGTTTATTTATTTATTTTTTTTTTTTTTCTGTAAACACTTTTTCTACCAGAAGGAGTGCTCCGATCTTTACACTCATACCCGGTTTCCGGTAGCAACTTGCATCTAGTTGGTACTTTTGAGAGGTCATTTTTCGATTTTCATAATAGTTTTTTAATGCGTAAGCAAAAACTACCAAAAAATTACGAAAAACACGATTTTGTAAAATCGAGAATTTTAATTCTGTCGTAATTTCGATAATAATGACTTTCTAATCTTGAAATTTTTACCGAATATTTAGTTTAGTAATATATTTACGTTGATTAAGTTTTTTTTTAATTTTTTTGAAATTTTGGGCTATTTATAGACATTTTAGTTTTCGAGGTTTTTAAGTCCTAAAAAGAATAATTTTAGGTTTTTAGGTCTGAAAATTGTATACAGCGTTAAATATACGTTACTCTAACTAAATTCAATAAATCTTAAAAATCCGATGTCACAATTTTTTTATATAGTCATTTTAATTTTTTCTGCAAAATTATCAATTTTGAGGTATTTAAACCCAAATAGTTGGTAAAATGAGATTTTAAGACCTGGGCAAAAATTGTGATTTTCAATGATGAATAACACGACTAAAAAATAAAATAAAAATAACAGCCTGGATCGATCCCCAGAAAAAAAAATGATATGAGTTATGTATACTACACCGAAGCTCAGAATCGTTTTATTGAATGCAATGATTTATCATTGCTTTCAAATTCAATACATCCACCAAAAGTACTCTGCCCAGTAGCGAAGTGCATCCACCAATACTGACACCCAACGAGCGAAGTGCTTCCAAAGCCCACTGACCGGCTTTTTTATTATATTAATTAGTTATATAAATTAAACTTTTCAAAGTTCTTGTGCGAAAAAATTGGGAATTATTAAGCAGCAGAGACGCGATTAAAACGCAGCAACATGCGCTCGTGTGAATGCATATTGCGTCCACGTTTTTATAAAAAAAATAAAAAGTGGTAGACACGAGAACAATTTTAAATTGTATTTAAATATTTTTAAATTATAATATTTATATATTTTTAAAAATGTCTTAAAAGTACCTATACACAACACTATAAAAATGAGTTTTCTAAGGGGTTTTGTATAGGCAATTTTTATGATATTTAAAATTTAATTAAAATTCAATAATTCAAAAGTGTTTCAATATATTTTTAAAGTAATTTGAAATTAGTCTTGGGTCAGTACCATTTTTAATCGTCGTGTAATCGCGACATTAAAAGCGTATATTGGTACAAAAATGTATATCCAAACGAAGAAAAGAATGGTCTAGTTTCAAAAACTTTTTTATAAAAACACGTGTATTAGAATCATCTATTTTGTTAGGTAACTACTAAATTAGTGTTTTATTCATATTTGATAATTTGTTCGTTTAAATGAAAAAAATTTAAAAATGAAATATGAAGTAAACAGGATTATATATTGTTATAATAGAACACGACTCTGAATTCTTATAAAAAATTTGGCATTTCTATCTTATTTACTATCTATGCGATAAATTATACAAGAAAAATATGAATTAGTAACTTTTTACAATTTATTAAAATAATTTAAGTATAATAAAACAAAATAAAATAAATAATAATAAATAAGTCAATACGAAACATAAATATCTCGAGTAAAAAAAAAATAGTAATTTAATAATATGCCAATATTATAATAAATAGATAAAGATTATAATTATATAAAATTTTCTTCAATTTATTATTACAACACTTGAAAATATATATATATCCTAAACTAAAAAAATATATATTTATAATCTTATTTTTTATTAAATTAAATTGATTGAATCAATATTTTTTACATTCTATATCTACTTAACTATAAAAATATATCTTTAGAAAGTTTTTAAAATTACATTACATCAGATTAGAATTAAAAATGATTTTTATATAATGAATAATTAATGTAATAATGAAAACCAATTAAATTAAAAAAAATTGTTTTTTGAAATGGTACGTAAAAAACTGAAAAAATATTATACGAGGCATATCCAGAATGTACTAGTTCTCTACTGGGTAAATAGTTTTTTCCATCAAAGTTGGACATACTGCCGTATTCGGGTGACTTTTCTTGCTTTGAATGAGAACAAAACCAGGTCATAGCGAAGAAAATTGTGGACGTAGTAGCATTTTTTTGTGAATGATATCCATAAAAAGTCCCGTAATGTGCGAAGTTTTTGAAGTTTTAGAAGTGTAGAGATTTTGGATTGTTATGAACTCGAAAAAGATGATAATTTCCACCTTATTATTAATAAATATGAAACGTGGGTATTCACTATACTCCTGAAACCAACAGGCAATTTCCACAATGGCGTTAAATCAATTGACCTTTGACCAAAAAGTTTAAAACTGTTATTTCAGCCAAAAAAGTCAAAGCGTTTGGGCCGAAGGTGAATTGGTGTGACGCCTTTGTGAGGATAATCTTTTGATTTTAGAAGTGTAGTGACTACTCACGTTTTATCTTCTTTAATAATAGAGTAGAGAAAATCATCTGCTATGAGTTCATAACAATCCCAAAAATTTTCATTTCTAAAACTTCAAAAACATAGCATTTTATGGGACTTTTTATAAATATTATTCACGGAAAATGTTACCATGTCCATAATTTTCATCGTACTGATCTGGATCTCATCTCATTCAAAGCAAGAAAAGCCAATGAAAAAATACAAGTATTCATACTTTCTGGATATGACTCGTATGTATGTACTAAAAATGTAGATAAATTTTAGAATTATAGAGGTCACTTTTCCTGCATTTACCGTCTTTCCCTAACCAACTGAAAATATAGAAAATTTACATTCACAATTACTATCACAACAACGTCAATTCAAATATTAGTCTATTTACCTATTAACAAATTTATAGACAAGATCATTATGGTATTATCTATGTTGTAGCGATGTATTTTTTTTCTTTAATTTTGTTTAGAAATATAACTATTTTTAAATCCCAATAAATAAATATCACGAAACGCCCAAGTGTTTTATTTTAATTTTCCCAATTATTATGATTTATGTTTGATTGTAGGTACCTATATTATATTCTAATTTTTGTTTACACGTTTGCATTTTGATATTATTAGTTTACAAGATTTTTAGATGAACTTTAATATATATATATATATCAATGTATATATTGTTCCAGAAAATCGTCTAAACAACGTCATATTTTAAAGTAATCTGAATGGCAATTGTCATGTTTTGCACACTGTGGGTCCAATCCAGAGGCACATTAAAGCTCAATGTATGGGGAGAGGGAGCAAATATAAAATCACGAGCCCTGATTATAATCAATGCATAACAATTTGTATAATGTAAAAATACTCACTTCTTGTGGGTAGAAAGGTGCCAGTAACGATATACAAATAGCCAAGCAAAAGTTCACGGTCCCGATAACGGCCAATTTTAAGCATTCGGACAGCGTGTACTTCATGGTGCTGTGTTGGAGACGGTCGAGGTCGCGTCGTAGTGTTCCGAATGTCCGATACCACGAGTGATTCAGCTGACGATATTTTATGTATGCAAACTATATAGTACAAACTTCATTCGATAAACAATAATACAAAAATAAAAATAACAATAATAAATACAAATTATTTTGCGAAAAGTGTGGAATTTGTGGAAAAATTTGAAAGCTAAAATATCTATCTGAAGATTATTTATACATTTTATCGAGTCACACAAACATAAGGTCAACAAATTCGAATAATAAACTGAAACGCGCACGCTGAACACGACGACGAATTTTACCAATCGTGTGTTATACGCTGCACCGGTCCGACGTCTACGACATCGACGTCGTAGACGTATGTTGTACCTTGTAAAGCAGGTATATTGATAACAATTGTTTTATTATTATTATATTTAATATTATTTTTATTGTTTTTTATAAAGAGATAAAGTATGAGGACACCTAAAAGTAATATAAAGTCGATTTTTCCCTTTTCAGATATTCGCGGGAAAAAAGAGTGAGAGGAAATTACGTAGTTGGGGGTAAGAATAAGGTAACCAGTACCATTCTGAAAAGGGAATTTGGGAGAGGTATAACATCATATATTAAGGAAAGACTAGAATCTACAAGGAATAATACCAAGAAAGGAGATTAAAAATAAAGTAAGAACTGTATGGTAAATATGGTGTAGTATGGTGTAGCAAAAATTGGGTGCTCAAAATTAATAATAATATAAATGAGCAACTGAGAATTAGGTGGTAAAAACTAACGGTGTGAATAAAAAATTATTTACAAAAGCTGATTGAAACATTGAAATAGGTGTGTGAAACAGGAAAGGAAATATAAAAGAAATATGAAAAAAGGTAGCACAGAGTGTTTAGAAGATTTCTAAAGAAATCATTGGCAAGAAAGAGAGGTAGTATAACAGAGCATTAAAGCGCGCAGCAATTAAAGCTAAATTAAGGAAATATTATGTATAGTATAGTATCAATGTATAAATTGTTCCAGAAAATCGTCTAAAACAACATCATATTTTGAAGTAATCGTAATGGCAATTGTGATGTTGTTGCACACTGTGGGTCCAGTCGATTTCCATACTTGGTTTTTATTAGGCACCTACCTATTATTAAAGTTGAAAATTCCACTTCACGTAAACAAGTTTTTGGATACATAATTAGGTCTTTATTTAACAATGAAAACAATTTAAAATAGAAATTATCATTTTAAATATATTATTATGCAACAGGCTGAAACCTGTGTTACGAGTTCAAATTAATTTTGTATACATTTAATATTTAAGCAATACATACAAAAAAATAAATAAAATATAAAATCACCGGTTTATTTAATTTTCCGGTACCTTATTTTATGTGTGTTATACCTGTAAAACTCGTAATTATTTTGCAATATTACTGACTAATATGATAATATGCTAAGTTACTCATTCATGTTTAAGATATGCTATTATTATTATTATAACCTATATTAAAAAGGATCTTTTTACTTTACCGGTCCATCTGAGATTTTTAATTACATTTGATTATTATTTTTTTTTTTTTAGTATGTAATTTTGTCACTGAAAAAGCGATGGTGTGATTAGAATTTAGCGAATGGATTTAATTTCAAAGACATATCAATTTGTAATGGACCTTTTTTACTTTATCGGACAAACCGAATTTTTGCACTTCTTCTCAAAAAGTACGTATTTATCACTAAAAAATTACAGTGACGTCAAAATTTGACGATCGAAATTCGTTTAAAAGTTATAGGGATTCGAATTTGAAATTCATTAATATTATCTTAAACAATGTATTTTATACTGGATTTTCGTATCAAAATGTTGTTCTAATCAGACTTGGTTTTCCCCAAAAAATCGAAGGATTTTTTCGATAATCAATTTTGATTCATCAATTCAAATATTAGAGTCAATTTACCTATTAACAAATTAACAGACAAGATCAGATTATCTATACCGTAGCGTCATCGTTTTTTTCTTTAATTTTGTTTAGAAATATAATTATTTTTAAATCCCAATAAATAAATATCATGAAAAGCCCAGATGTTTTTATTTTAAATTTTCCCAATAATTATGATTTTTATTTGATTGTAGGTATCTATATTATATTCTAATTTTTGTTTACTTATTTGCATTTTGATATTATTAGTTTACAAGATTTTCAGATGAACTTTAATATATATATCAATGTATAAATTGTTCCAGAAAATCGTCTACACAACGTCATATTCTAAGTAATCTGAATGGCAATTGTGATGTTTTGCACACTGTGAGTCCAATCCAGAGACACATTAAAGCTCAATGTATGGGGAAGAGGAGCAAATATAATTTGACGCTTCTTTATAAACGTAAATAAGCCAAAATAAATAAATAAATGACTATATTTAAAAAATATTAGGTAAAAATGGTTCGAAAGTATATTTAAAAATTCATTTTAATTAATTATGAAGAAAAAAAGCAATTATAAAATAAAAACAAAGAAATGTATTGCCTTAAAGAAAAATCTAGCATTCGGTAAAAAAAAATTTTACCTAGTCACAGTGGCAAAAATGTAAATATGTAAAAATCGTTTACAAAATTTAAAACGTTCTTCTTTTTAATGACAAGATAAATGTAAAATAGCTCTAAAAAAAACAAAAATATGAAAATAGCATCAAAACATAAAATATCCAACAAAAATTTTTGTATTTTAGTTCTTGGATATCTCAAACAAATTTATATTTTACTTAGATGTCTTTAGGACCTCTCAAAACAAATATGCAAATGCTACAAGTCATGAGCTCTGATTATAATCAATGCATAACAATTTGTATAATGTAAAATTACTCACTCCTTGTGGGTAGAAAGGTGCCAGTAACGATATACAAATGGCCAAGCAAAAGTTCACGGTCCTGACAAGGGCCAATTTTAAGCTTTCGGACAGCGTGTACTTCATGTCGCTGCGTCGGAGACGGTCGGGGTCACGTCGTTATTGTAGGTGATAGTTTTCCGAATGTCCGATATCCCAAGTGGTTCAGCTGACAATAATATGTATGCAAAGTATATAGTACAAACTTCATTCAGACTTCATTGGATAAACAATAATACAAAAATAAAAATAACAATAATAAATACAAATTATTTTGCGAAAAGTGTGGAATTTGTGGAAAAAATTGAAAACTAAAATATCTTTCTTAAAATTATTTGTACATTTTATCGAGGTCGACAAATTCGAATAATAAACTGAAACGCGCACACTGAACACGACGACGAATTTTACCAATCGTGTGCTATACGCTGCATCGGTCCGACGTAGGGCTGGGAGATTATTTCGATTAATCGATTATTTTTTGTTTATTTGAAATAATCGATTATTCGATTATTCGATTATTTAATTTTCGTTTTTACAATAACCAGTAGGTATAAGCCGCAGGGGTCACCAGTAACGCAGTGGTTTAAGAAAGGAAAATGAGAAAAGAAATGAAAGGAAACCTCTGTTTTCAAAAATATTATTTTCTGAGTGAGATAGGATGGACAAAGAAATAGAGAAGAAAATCCGGAAATTATTATGATTGATATTTTCGTAATTGATTTTTATCAAATTAAATCCCCTTTGTGGAAAAATATATAGGTATATTAACATTTATTTATTATTGTTATTTATTTATATTGTTTTAATGTGATACTTATTACTATACCAGTGTTTAAATATTTATTATTTTCGTCTTACTATGCATACTGTTATAATTGTTATGATATGATAAACAAATTTTAATTTAATGTTGTGTATTCTGAGATTAATTTATTTTATGCTACCTATGGCTATATAATTTTATAATTTAATACTTATACCTACAATATTAATGTTTCTACTAATATCTACCTATACATACCTACAATATATTCAACATGGAAAAGTGTCGAGTATTTCGAGTATGTACATTTTAATTATTTTTTTTTTTACTTTTTAGTTTATTATTAAATACAGTGCTTTGGAAGAGTTTGCGGGGCGACGGCAGACGGCAGACGGAGTACTACCTAGTACCTACTTAGCTCAAATGAATAACCGTAATATCAACCGTCCATAGTCCCGCGCCCGTATATTTCTCGTCTATTATAGTCGTCTACATTTATTATATTAACTTGTTCACGTGGTTTTAATTTTCTCGAATTTTCTATTAAGAAATGTATGTTGTAACTTGTAACCAAAATGAACATTCGAGAAATTTCTTGATGGTTCTGCTTGTTTGGGTTGCATTGAATTATCAGAGGACCATACCGGATAGAATATTGCAGATGTTTTACAAATGTTAATTTTAGATTACGAAATACCGGATTGGAAGATATGCTCGACAACAACAGATTACGGTTCAAATATGTTGAAGGCTGTACGAAATTTAAACATTGCACGTGTGGCCTGTTTCGGTCATGCTCTTAATACAGCAGTTTCGCGCATTTTTGATATGGATAATGTAAAAGATGTTATAGAAAAAGTTAAAACAATACATAATATAATTGCATATAGTTGGAAGGCCGAACAAGATATGGGAAAAATCCAAGAAAGGTTTAGCCTTCCAATTAAAAAATTCCCATCATACTCTAAAACTCGTTGGTGGTCTATGTTAGATTTAATCAACGTTATCATAGAGCAAGAACTTCTATTAACTAGTTTTCTTCGAACGTACAAAAATGGTGAATATATAAATTTAATTCTTCAAGATTCTGACATCGCGGTTGTATTGAAAAATCTTAGTTTTATTTTAAAATCAATTCAGGAAATAACAAATAATTTGGCGGGCATTTTGTATGTCACAGGTTCAGCAATATTACCTGTTATTTCTTCTCTTAAGAGAAAATTATCAAACATAAGTATAGATATGGATTTAGATGGAAATCAAATGAAAAACATTTATACAACTATCATTAACTTACTTGATCAGCGTTATAAAAATTATATTATTTTAATGATCTGTACTGTATTCGATCCGAGGTTTAAATTGGATTTTATAATGTGTGATGACATAACTGAATTAAAGTCTAAAATTAATGAATTTTGTGAAACAACTTTTAAAAATTCAAATGGATTACTTGTAAATAATAATAGAGATCAATATGTACAAATAAAAAAAAAAAAAACTGGATTATCGGATATTTTTTGTACTCCTGGTCCTGAAGCTGAACATGATAATGCAGATAATTTTCAAGTAAGAATTATATTGTTATACTCTTTGACGCCCATAATTCAACCGTTGAAAAAATCTTTGTTTTCACATTAAATATGTATTCTATAGCCATAAATTAATAGTATTTAAAAGTAAAAAAAAATGTTTTTATTGCAAAGTCGTTTTTTAAAGTGGTACATATATGTACCAATGGTCCATCAAGGTAAAAATATAGTATTATTGATGAACACTAAAAATTATTCTAAAAGATTGGTTTCTATGCTATTACTTTATATATTATACACAATATGCAATATATATATTATTATGAATTCACTTGGAATAAATTGATAATATTATAATATATTTTCTTGAGAAATATAATTCGTGATTTAGTCTCGAAAATAATAATATATTGTATTATGGAACATGTGCATTGATGTAAATATGTCGATAGTACCTAATATTTTCGTAGAACTTTATCTATAGATACAGTATTTATATTTTACGATAACAAAAGTTAAATCATTTGATTTTATCAAATTAACAAACAAGATAACAACGAATACAGAATTATACTATAATAAAATTGTTATAATACTTCGTTTTTGTATGACAGGATGACACGTGTTTTATATTTGTTAAAATTAATAAATATTAGTTACGCAATTCAAAATATTTTGTAAGTATTATCAAAACATATTTTAATAAATATTTAAACTCACATATATAACATAATATATAGTATATAATATCTTACGGGCTTGCAGGTTAAAAATGCCGAAAGAACGTCGTTTTTGTTTATCTGGAGATGAAATAGTACAAATTATAGACGCATCGGATAGTGAAGATGATGAAAATAAATTATTATTAGACGAAGAAGATGTAGCATTTATTGAAGAAGATCTCGAGGCTGGTGAGTTAGCTGACAATGAAATAATTATAGAAGACGTAGTTGGTACAGTTCAAAATGAAAATCATACATCAGATAATACTTTAGTTTCACCTCCAAATGAAATTAATGTAACTTTTAAATGGAAATCGGCTAAAAACTATGAAATTCCTAACTATAATAACCCGCTAAATTATGAATATAGTAAAGTTTTAAATCCTACTATTTCTTTGGAAGATGATGTTCCCGATGTTTTAGATGTATTTAGTGCGGTAGTAAACTTCGATACCTTACTTAATTTAATAATAGTTGAGAGTAAATTATATTGTGAACAAAATGGTAAATTATTTTCTATTGAAAAAGACGAATTGAAGGCATTTTTAGGAATAATAATAGTTATGTCCATACACATAATGCCAACTACCAGACATTACTGGTCAACTCAACCTATTTTTTCAGTACTATTTATATCAAACGTTATGTCACGTAATCGTTTTGAAGAAATTCATTCAAACTTACATTTTTCTAATAATTTAAATCAGCCTAGTCGAGATAGTCAAAATTATGATCGAGCATTTAAATTTCTTCCAATTTTAAATCGTATTAATGAGGCATTTGCAAAGGCAATGAGCTCTAGTCGTAAACAATCTATCGACGAGCATATGGTAAAGTTTAAAGGTAATAATATAATGAAACAATATATGAAAGATAAGCCTATATGTTGGGGATTGAAGTTATGGTGTAGGTGTGATTCCGAAACGGGATATTTATACCAAACTGATATATATACTGGTCGTAAAAATATTGCAGAAGTACATACAACAATTTTCTAAAGGATTAGATGGTCTTGGAATTGAGTTATATTTTGATCACTTTTTTAATAACCCTTTATTATATACAAATTAAAAACTCGGGATATAAGAACTTGTGGAACACTTCGTAGTAACCGAAAACAAATGCCGAAATTTCCTATAGACAAAATATTTAAACGTGGTGATTACGTTTACTTGCATTCTCACGGCGTATCTATTATAAAATGGAAGGATAATCGTGCTGTGTTTATGGGCTCCAATTTTATTTCACCAAACGAGTCAATTATTGTAAAAAGAAGACAGTCTGGATCAGCTACCAAAATTGATGTTAAGTGCCCAACTTTCATTAGCCTTTACAACAAAGGAATGGGAGGAGTTGATCTTATGGACCAAAAAAAAAGTATATTACGAATACGATCGCAAGTCCAAAACCAAATTCTATTTTCGGCTATTTTTTGATTTATTTGACTTGAGTATAAATAATGCATACATTGTGTATGATAAAATTTCTCTTGCAAATAATGAACCATTCTCAGTCTGCTTTAGAATTCAAATCGCAGTTAACTACACAACTCATTGGTGGGTACACAAGTCGTAAAGGACCAATAAATGAGTCACCGATCCAAGGATCTAAAATAATAAAAATGAATAGTAGTGCTACCAAACCATTACACCATCTTATTAAAAGAGAGACTAGACGTAGATGTGTCCAGTGCAGTAAAAGAGGAGTGCAAAGCCGGTAAAATTCTGTATGTGCAGGCTGCAACTTAATCTTTTGTTTTACAAATACAAGAAACTGTTTTGAAGAATATCATAAGTAAAATTAATTAGTTTTGTAATATTTAACATTTTTTTAGTGCTGCTTATGTATTTAGTATGATAATTATTATTTAAAATACTTCCTTTGTTAATAACATTTAATAAAAAAAAAAAAATTATACAAAAAAATTAATTCTTAATTATTTACAGTTAAGGCTCAGTGTTACATATATGTATCAGCAAAAAAAGGGTTATAAATAATAACACAATTTAATATTGGCATTATGGGCAGTTATTTATGAATGAATACAAATAAAGCAAACTTCCAAAAAAAAAAAAAATATGGCTCTTCTATGATCCCCTCCCCTAAATCATGATTTTTTGTTGTAAAAAAAAAAGTTTGTTACATCAAATTAAAAAAGGAGTGGGGGTTGACTAAGTAAGATATTTATAAAAAAAAATACAAAACATTAAAGCTAAATATGCTGACTTTCTAAAAGTGAACTTAAAAAAAGTATTGGAATCATAGGTTAGTGGTGAAAAATATATAAGTCAGTGGTACATATATGTACCATTGTCCTCAAAGGGTTAAATTAAGTACTTAGTACTACATCTTTTTAATTTTATAATTTATAGGAAGCTCCTCTAATAATTAAAATTGAAAACTAATTAAATTTATACCTAAACATACCCAAATCCAACTTTGTACAAGATCCACTGGAATGGTGGAATTTAAATATAGATTCTTTTCCAACCATATCTATTTCAGCAAAGAAAACAATGACTGTGCAAGCTACAAATGTAGAGCCTGAATGCGTATTCAGCAAAAGTAGCAATGTTTTAATAGATTTCAGATCGTCATTGACCAATGAACATGCCAGTCAACTTATATTTTTAAGCATGAATAAGAACCTTATTTCAAAACCAACATTTTAATAATTACTTAAATACAATAGAATACTTACTAACAGGGCTTGAAAACGTTTTATTTATAACGTTATTATAACGTTATAACGAAATAAAATCGATAACGTTATAAAACGAAAAACGTTATAACACAAAAAAAAAATGACGTTATAAAACGAAAAACTTTATAACGCAAAAATTAATAACGTTTTCAAGCCCTGCTTACTAATATAGGTACAATACTTTTGCTTTAATTACAATATTATTATACTAATTTATTTAATAAATTTAAAAAACTAATCTTATATTAACCACTATTATCATTATTGAAATAAAGGTTGTTTTTTTTTTTTTGATAATATTAAATATTAAATGTATTATTATAATTTATTATATTAGTATATTTGATAATAATTATGGATTTTATTATGATAGTGTAATAATTTTTAAAAAAGGCGCACTTTCTTCGACGGGTGTCAGTAAGCACGGTGGCACTTCACACGTTTAATAGGATACACTTGGTGGATATATTGAATTTGAATTTCAAAAATAATTCTGAGTGGAGCTCGGTGTGGTGTTAAACGATAAAATGATCAATTTTTTGAAATTTTTTTTTGTTTTGTTATTTTTCGGTACCTAGTTAATTATTGTTTATTAAGGAAAAAATATTTTCTTCATTTCATTTTATTTTATTTTTTATTTTTATTATTATTAATACAGGCTTGGCTCAAAGTACAGTAGGTATAAGTAAGTAAATATACATGCAAGCAATAAATCAGTGGAAGTGAAACGGAACCAGGAACTATATTAGTGACAGAACGTAGGGTTCACGTTAGCAAGACACATCATACGGTGGATTGGATTGTTCGACCCATAATTGGTGGTGTGCATAGGAATGGTAAAGGATGTGGGGGATCGGGTCAGACGTGAAGAGACTCGAAAGTTGATGAGGGAAAGGAGCGTAGATGAGTCAGACAAACCACCAATTAGGTTACGGGGGAACTTCAAGTTAATATCAACTCTTCTATCGGCTGGCATTTGTAGGCCAAGCTCATGAAGAACTGGAGAGTAGTCATGCAATGGATGAGGAATATTCAGCACATGGCCGGCATAGGATAGTAAGCGCCTTTGGACTCACTCGATGATTGCAGAGTGGGAGGCTGAGTAGGGATCCCACAAGACTGACCCATACTCAAGCAAGTCGTCCGCGAAAACTAGGATATTGCAATTAGGGATAATTTTCTTGATACAATTAATAAATAGTACAAATAGTAGAGGTGATAGGTGGCCTCCTTGGGGAACACCTGAAGGAATAGAAGAGATATCAGATTTTCATTAATTGATTTTCACCCATTGATGCCTACCAGATCGGTATGATTCAAACCAGGTCAATAACAAATCACCAAACCCAGTCTTGCTAAGTACTTGGAGTAGAATGCTGTGATCGACTCTATCGAAGGTTTTTCAAAGTCTGTGAATATAACATCAACATGGCATTTAGTTTTAGTTTCAAAAGACTCAAGGATGAAATTATTAAGGACCAACAAATTAATCACGGCTGAGCGCCCTGGCCTGAAACCGTACTGCTCATCAATTAGTCGGGTTGACTGAAGGCAGAATATTTTTAAGTACGATTTTCTCGAAAAACTTAGCAATATGGCCTAAGATAGAAATAGGCCTGTAATTTTTGACACAGGATTTATCGCCTGATTTGAAGATAGGGGTGATGGAGCTTAGTTTTCAGATGGACAAAAATACCCCTTCATCTAACCAACGTCTAAAGATTAGCCAGAGGGGGACGGAAAGAAGAAACTTAAGGATAAAAAGAAAAGTTCCTGGAAGCCCATCAGGCCCTGCAGAATTCACGTTTTTTTAGCTTATCAAGACCAGACTCTACATCGGCAATACCGAAGAAGCAATTATTGGGCAGGTCGTGGCATAGGTGGGGAAGATTAGTTTTACTGATGGAGATGGGAACGGAGTAAACTGAGTTAAAGAACTTAGAAAACATGTAAAAAATGTCTTGTGGGCCAGAACAAGAAAAATCATCTAAGTGGACAGTGTTAGGGATACCACTTTCAGACCTGAGGTTACGAACGAATTTCCAAAAGGAGCTGGGGTCTTTTTTTAATCTAGCTTCTGTACAAGAAGTATAGTTTTTAAGACACTTTTTAACTCGGATTTATATTGGGCGCGGAGATTAGAGAACTGGGCATAATTATGAGGGTCATTAGACTGTTTGAAGAGAGCATAAGCTTGTCTTTTAGTGAGAACAATTGATTTAAGTTTTAATGTAAACCAGAGTGGGAATTTAGGTTTTACATACGTGATTAACTGTATAATATAGTAGTGAAGCGCACTATATAAGCCACAAGCAGATGAATCAACGTCGAATGTTCTTATAGTCTCGGCCCAGTTAAATGATTCCAAATAACTAATAATTTCAGGCTAATTAGCCTTATGAAAGTTATAATAATTATGAGAGATATCAATTGTTGGGACCTCATAGAGTAAAGGGAAGACTATTTCAAGAGCTGGGTGGTATGGATCACAAGAAACTACGACTGTGGTAGATTTAAAGATTTGAAGATCATAATTGTTAGAAAAGATAAGATCAAGCAACTTACCTTGGTGGTTGGGTATATTATTTAATTGAAAAAGGTTAAATAATGCAAATGATTCAGGTAGACAGTGGCTCGACGCAGAGAAGTAAGATAGACCAGACTCATCGTTATACCAAAAAATATCGGAAAGGTTGAAATCACCACAAAGAATTAAAGTACAATCGCTGTTAGTCGAGAGGACTGATTGGACTGACGCTATAAAAGACTCATAAACAATGATAGGGGAACTGGGTGGAATGTAAACAGAGCCTTCAATGAATTTTTTCTTATTAGTGGAGATTTTTACAAATAGATGCTCAATATTATTAACAGAGGTCGTTGGACATATTGACGTAGACTTTAATATTACAAAAAATAAAATATGGATGAGAAAAATATTTTTAGTATATTATTATATTCCATTTTGGAGGAGGATGAAGAAGACGACCTAATTTTGAGCTGTATAAATAAAAAGTAATCATTTTATAATTATTTCCTCATATTCTATTAAATCTATCTGCAATTTTTTATTTTTCAAATAACGTGGGTAGCGTTCCGTGGTAAAATAAACAAATATATCGCACAGACCTAACTGACAAATAACCTATTAATATATCGTACATAATTTTAAATTTAAAACTTTTTCATAATTTTTGACAAATGTCTATGAGACCTAATTACTATTATTACTATTTTTATGGTTTTTTTTATGTATCAGTTATAACTAATATTAAATAATAATAACTACCTACCTACTTATATTTTCTGTAAGTATAAATAAATAAATATTTTTATTAGATATAGTTTAATTATTAATACCTATGTATAATATAATACGAGTATACGTACCATTTTTCCCAATTTCTGTTGCCATTTCTGCCCAAATATTTTAACGCACAATTGAATCTTTAATTAGTTCACTATTTAAGTTAAATAATGCAGGATGTTGAGAAACAAGTTCAATTAAAATTTCATCTTGTTTTTTGGTAAACTTACAGAAATTTTTAGACATTTTGCGTGGATAACTAGCGATTACTACAAGAAGTTTTGGTAAAATTATGGTGTACAACTTAATATTTGATGTGATTTGATTTAATGATTATATTTTGCTGAAGACTGTAGAGTACAGGCAAGTCGAGTGTTTGACAATCATGATAAAATATATATACCTAAACATATTACTCAATACTTATCTATACCAGTTTATAATCATTAAATCAGTAATCCTACAATCCAATATTTATAAATAAATATCATATATCTATCCGTGCGCAGTGCGCAGTCCGCACACCGATTGCTTGTTGATCGATATTTTTATTTACGCATGCGACTAAATTTTGTGCGCTGCGTAAAAACGCACAAACGGAACCGTTTATACACAAACGCATAGAAGGTACTGATGCGCACTACGCACTGCGCACTGTGGAGTCCGCATGCGGAGTCCGCATAAACGGAACCGTACCTTAAAGAGGAGGGAATATCTTTGCGAACGGCGATAAGTGCACCACCACATCTAATGAGATTGCTGGTAGAGCTGTTCCTATCACATCTAAATATAAAGTACTTTGATAGACCGAGTTCCATATCACTAATACTGTTACATAACCAGGTTTTGGATAAACAAATAAATACATAGTTAAATAAAGCAACATTACAATTAAAAGTATTAAACTTAGATCTTAGACCTCTACAATTTTGGTAGAAGCCAAAGGGCACCTGGACGCAGGTGGAGGCTCCTAGTTTTTTGATGGATGTTTGATAGCTTTCGAAATTCCATTGACATGTGCAACTATAAAATCAGATTCTCCATCAACTCATCTACGTTCCAGGTCAGCATATGCAGCACGAAATAGGTCACGTTCCCACAACAATATGGTTTTGAGAGGACAGGTGCCAGAAGCTACCTTACCCACCCTTATCAATTTAGAATAAGGTGGCAGAGAAACATTTAGTGGAGAAAATAGCTCGGATAATTGAATTTGATCATCGGAGATTCTATCGGTCAGAATACATATAACAGAGTCGCATACAGGTATACCACGAATAACGACATTCTTTGCGCAGCGTTCACGATCGGAGGTCTCAGTAATTACCTAAGCTAGGATGCCGGACTGGGAGTTAAGGCCTGAGACATTTGTGGCATTTTCAATTAGGTCGACTCTAATTCTGAGAGCAGATACCTCTTCACGAAGCAATGAGTTTTCCTGTTTAAGATCAGTGATCTGAGAAGAGAGTGATACTAAGGTTGAATGGAGCTCTAAAAATTCTTAAGTTTGAGATTTTTTTAGGTTTTTGTGCGAACTAATAATATCAGCTTGTGAGTTTTGAAGACTTGAGATTGCAACCATAATATCAACGTTTGTTGGAGAAGTGGTAAGCGAACCTTTTTGAGAGGTAGGAGGAGATATTGCTTTAGATGGGCAGGCAGCACTCTTGGGCTTAACCACACGAGTGGCACAATAAGTTATTTTATGAGAATGAGTAGAAGGTGCGCTAAAGGTGCGTTAAAGAAAATATTCGATAAGTGACACGCCGCTAGCAGGTACGACCGTACAGGCTAAGGTTACTGACCCGCATAAGAAAAAGACGAACAGATACTTAAAATTAATCACTCATACATGCCGAACCGACGGAGATAAGATTTAATAGTGATGACGGGACAGCGATAGGAGATAAGAGAGCGTCGAGGCACACACACGTCATTACCGCACGGCAGACTGAACTGTACAATTTCATATAACCATTATGTTTTATTTACTATAATGTCTCATAAGACATTATGTCCAAAAATCAATCCATTACTTACAAATTGGAACCTTTTGTACACAGAAAAAAAATAATTGTGTGTAAAAATATTTTATTTAAAATTTTTTTAAATTTTTTTTTTATTATTATATTATATTAAATTATATAGAAAAAATTATATATTGAATGAAGGGTTTAATCCAGTAATTCTCTACAGGAAAAAGGGTACAACTGTAGAGTCTACTGGTCGAAATTCTCTATCTACTAAAAGATTTTCATCTAGTATGCAGATTAGGTCTACGAATTTCACTAGTATATAATTACATATATAATAATAAATTGACGATTTAATCGATTTGCAGTATTCTATATAGCTAAATATAATACACCAATTATCCTAAAATTCAATCAATTGATTTTATGAAATGATTATTATATTTAATATAAAAATTTATATAATTAATTAATATAATTTGTATTAAAATTATGATTCGATTAATTAATTATTAGATTATCTGATTAATCGATTAATCGAGTATTATATTAATCGATTATTCGAGTACTTGATTATTTATCCGATTAATAATCGTCGACTCACCCAGAGGATTTTGAATAATCGATTAATTCGAGTTAAAATAAAAATAATCGATTATTTAAAAAAAAAAATAATCTCCCAGCCCTAGTCCGACATCTACGACATAGACGACGACGTATGTTGTACCTTGTAAAGCAGGTATATTGATAACAATTGTTTTATTATAATTTTAATTAATATTATTTGTATTGTATTTGATAAAGAGATAAAGTATGAGGACACCTAAAAGTAATATAAAGTCGATTTTTCCCTTCTCAGATATTCACGGGGAAAACGATTAAGAGAAAATTACATAGTTGGGGGTATAGAATAAGGTAATCAATACCATCCTGACAAGGGAAATTGGTAGAGGTATAACTTCATATATTAAGGAAAGACTAGAATCTACAAGGAATAATACCGAGAAAGGAGGTTAAAAATAGTGTAAGAACTGTATGGTAAATATGGTGTAGTATGGGGTAGCGAAAATTGGGTGATCAAAATTAATAATAATATAAATGAGGAACTGAGAATTAGGTGGTAAAATCAAAACTAACGGTGAGAATAAAAAAGTATTTACAAAAGATGATTGAAACATTGAAATAGGTTTGTGAAACAGGGAAGGAAATATAAAAGAAATATGAGAAAAGTTAGCGCAGGGCGTTAAGAAGATTTCTAAAGAAATTATTGGCAAGAAAGAGAGGTAGTATAACAAAGCATGTAAGTGCAGCAATTAAAGCTAAATTAAGGAAATATTAAGAAATGTATGAGAGTTTAGGAACAAATAAAGTAGAAAAATAATTGTACATTCTGCCTAAGGGATGAGAAAAACAATCTTTTAGTAACTGTTGTGGCTAATAAAGTGCTAATTAATATAATTAGCAATCTCTTTTACCATTAAAAAATAATATAAAAAGTATAGGCCTAAAGGAATAATTAGCAAGTTGATAACATAGAATTATAATGAATATTTAAAAAAAAAATCAAATAACAATGGGTTTATGGTAACTGTATAGTGGACTGTATTTTACAATAATAATAGACAAATAGTATAAATCACAATAAAAAAAAAAAATATATATATATATATATAATATATACCTATAGCGGTATCTATTTAAGAAGGAACGGGATAACGGCCGCGCGCGGGAACCCTTACAATTATTTGTTTTATTTTTACGGTAATTAACAATGGCATAATAATTCAAAACAAATAAGACTAACAATAAAAGAAAAATTACAGACATTTTTACCTTGATAATTGGTCGGGCACACTATGTGGTTTTTACCAACGTAACTATGCTGAAATTGTTGCCTATATGCGATGTTCCAAACTTCCGTTATCCTGAAGTCAAATATGCAAATTGAATCAAATTCAAAGGCGAACGGATCCAACATTGAAATTTTATTAGCAATGGTAAGTGATTGAATGAATGATGGACATGGAAATAGCGTGTAGGTAGTAGGTACCGCAATTGGCAGTTATGTTCCAACGATGATTTTATAAAAAATGTACGAGAAAAATCATTCCAGCGTACGGTAAAATATTGACCGAAAAAATGTTTCGAAATGTAAGATCACAATTTCGGTGATGCAGATGTTAATGAGTTTTTCTTTTAATACGTTTGTTTGACAACAAGGGTGTGATAACGAAAACCAAAACACGATGTCCAGCGGGGACGACGGTGTAAAAATTCTGTGTGAAAACTGATTATTCTTAATGTAATAATATAAAATATATGAAATTAAAAGAATTAATTACCGAGCGGGTACACAAAAGAAAAAAACTACGATTTTCATAAAAGTTATTCGTACGAACGTAAACACGAGAGTGAGTATATTATTATATAGCGTAGGTATAAGAGGAAAAAATAAATATTTGTTTGATATTGATAAATAATAATCGCTAAATTAAATTATCAAAACGCATGATTGCGAATTAAACAATTATTATTTATCATATCCAAGTCGCTTTTATATAAATAATTCCTCGCGCCGCAACAACAATCATCATTCATATAATATATATTATATATATATATATATATAAGTATGAATATTTTTGAGTATATTTAATATAAATTTAAATAAATTAACAATTGACTAAAAATATAAAACAATATTTTTTTTCTTTATGGCAAATAATACAATAATAGTATTATAAAAATTGCTTACCCAAATTTCCAACTCATAGGTCACGACTTGCGGCCTGTAATTTTAAATTTTACAATATTATTATTATTATTATTATTGTTATTAATTGTATAACGCATTAATAATTGCTGATTACTAACAACGATTACAAAAAAAAAAAAAAAATATTATAACTTGACTGAACAAGTCCTATGGAAATTATATATATAAATTTAAAACAAAATATTCATGTAATTTTAAATTGATAGGTACAATGGTACGCATATTTATATAAATAACCCGCCAATAGATAACATATATCGTATCCCAAGGTAACATAAATTACTCTATCTGCATTATTAATGATCGAGTACATAACATAAAGCACAATAGCCTATAATTAAATACAAACCGGTGAAATGGTGCTACGAGATTAAGGCTGAAATATTATTTTATTTCTTGTTACGTATGTGTCATTATATTTTATAATCTATTATTATTATTATTATTATTATTATTATTATTATTATTATTATTATTATTATTATTATTATTATTATTATTATTATTATTATTATTATTATTATTATTATTATTATTATTATTATTATTATT
>JAIPRL010005254.1:0-29841 GCA_025469235.1 Pemphigus obesinymphae | reverse complement strand
TAAGACATTTCTCCATTTTTTTTTTTTTTTTTTTTTTTACACCGTAACAATAGAAAAAAAAACGTGACTTTTAGCAATAAAAAAAGAGGAAAAAATAAAATTGAGTTTCCTTAGGGTGACATTTTGAACTAGATTCTTAGAGAAAATGGGCTATCAATAAATTTTGGCCAATGAAAGCACTTTGGGGACAATACGGCTGGATTTCAGCCGGACGTAGAGAAAACGCTCGTTGAGTTGATTATGTCGATAAGACATAAACTTTCACAGAGAGTATAGGTATACACAACAGTGTGCTGATAAAATACAAGCCATTAGAGGTACCGAAATTCTAGTTGTTTCGTTTCCATTCGCTGTCACGATCATATCTAAGGTCGTTGTTTGCTTTTCCATTTATTTGTCAAATAATAGATATTTTCTTTCTTTTCACTCCGGTCGGGATCAATGATAACAACATAAACCATAAAGTGTATTTCAACGTATTATTATTATACTTATAATGATATTGCTGTAGTAGATATCAAACAAAAATCTATAGTATTTTATTTAACTACCTAATTTTAATATTCAATCTTCCATACGTTTTAAGTTTTAAATGATAAAATATTATAGTTAAGTCATATTATGTATTAAACCAGGGGATGGTTATCGTACAATATAAAAAATATTATTATAGTGCAAACGACTTTAACCAGATGAAAAGAAAAAAAAAATTCGTAGAATATTATTATGTTTGTAAAACAAAATATACTTATATATATTATAATACATCTTGTATCGATTTATTAACAGTACATTATCACTGAGTAATATCTATATTACTTAATGAAAAGTCTCTAGATGGCGTTCTTCCTATTATGTTATTTAATGCAAAAGTAGCCTTTTTTTTCGGATTGACCACTTCACACGAGTCAAAATATTGTAACAAAATCAATTAATTACCAAAAATAATTCTCGTATAATAAATAAATATGCATTATAATTTTTGTCACAGTTTTGTTAGGTAATTGTATTATTTCGCAGAGTGGTTCAGTGATTTTCGTTACCGAATAGATATTAATGTTTTGTTGACGTTACACCGCAATAGGTAACGCCAGCTCGTAATAGTAGGTATATACCTATACGAGTATGTATATAAAATAAACTAGGAAACTATCTAATGATGCTAAATAATGAAACAAGCCACCATTTAATACGATGCTTATATTAAATATATATATATGAGTTTATGAGATTATTATTTTTTATTATTATTATTATTATTTTAGTGCAATTCACTTCAAATACATAAAACTTACTACATTTCAACTAATATAATGTTTATAGAATTTTTTGTTTGCGTTCTAAATAAATATTATTACTACAAAAAGTAATAATCTTAATCTTTTAATATATTTGTGATTATTTCATAAACTCGTGTATGATAAGTGATGAAAAAAAATTGGCTACCGGAAAATGAGTACACATGTACCCACTGGAGCAAGTTTTCTGGTCGAAAAGATTCATATAAAAAAAATAAAAATAAACATCGTTAAATCACTAGCCCTCTCGTTCCGCACAGTATATCTAAAAGGTTATTCGTGTACAATTCTCCAAAAGTTCTCAAAAAAATCATCTATTTTCTAAAATAGCGGTGGCCCCCATCTGGTGGAGGCCTCGCTTCCCCTCCGAAATCAAGTTCTAGCAATAACACACCACGGATAAACATAAGGTTACGAAACACGGCTATATTATTGAGGTTAGATGTTTCTCTATAGTTTATAGTTTGGTTATTGACTGTGAAACATGTGTCTAGCGCTCAATCGGAAAACTATTAATATTAATAACATAGATCCAGTATACTTAGATATTACAAATGAAAACTTATATTTTCGGGATTTTTTCATAAATAAATGACGTAATATATACAAATTATATGTGATTGCACAAAAACTCTTAGAATTATTATTATCTAAAATAAAAGTGGCGATGCAACTATAATAAGTAACACAATGAGAACAATTACTTTTTGTCCAAAAATGCATGCCTTTTAGGCAAAATCTTTGCTTTGTATGGCGGTTCTGAGACTTTACAGGTCTTCAGGCTTGTAGCCCATTACTCTTTCTCATTTGCTGGTTTCTTGAGTTTCAATTAATTTATGAAACTATGACGTTCTATTTGTCGTCATTGTTGTGGAATGTAGATGATACGTGTGAATTTTAGTACTGAGTTTTTCTAGTAGAACACTTTGGCTGTGCGTTTAGTTGCTTCTCGTATATCGTACATGTGTTGGCGCAGTCCAGACAAGTGGTTAGCAATTTTAATTTGAAACTTTCGTTTAGTAAGTAAAAACTGGACGAAACCCAGGTGAATCTAAGTTTAATTTATTTCCTATATTGACTAAATAAATAAATTTTTTAGACATGGTGGTGAGTAATACGATTGTAATTCTCCGGTCAACCATGGTCTTTCTTTGATTTTTAGATCATGACAATCGCGGCCTATTTCCAGACTTCTGAGATGTCTCATGTGATGTCTTCATGAGTGTCGTATATATATATATATATATGTGAACTGCATAATAGATGTTTTCCTTAGATGTTTTAACATCATATTCGGAATATTATCGTGTCCTGATGCTTTCGCGGCAAGGAAGTCTCTGATGATGTCCCAGACTTATTTTGGTGTAGTGTAGAATGTTTATATTAATTGTGTTCTGTTGAGCTCACCAATTGAATAATTCGTCTCTTATAGAGGGATACGTATATTGTTAAAAAATCAGATTTCTATGAAGCCCACAAAGAGCTCATATTTGTCTTTTCACAATACACGTAAAATATTAATATAAAAAATTTTGGAAATTTTTTTAAGCTATTTATAGCAGTTTTCAATTTTGAGTCGTTTAATTCATAATAGTCTTAATTTTAGGGTTTCAGACCTAAAAATGTAATACAGTATTAAAATTACGTCATTCTAGCTACACATAAAATAAATTTAAAAATCAGTCCGTATAATAATTTTTAATAACCATTTAAATATTTTTGATAATATATACTATATATGATGTATGAAATGTGTTTGAATTTCAAAGAAATAATAGACCTATAAAATAAAAATTTTCACTAAAAACGTATGTATACGTACATTATAAAAGTAAAATTTACCCATTTTTGGGCTACTTACAATTTTCCAGAGATATTAAATTCATAATATAATTTTACTACTTACAAGAGGATTCAATTTATCGTTTTTTATTTTTTTTATTTTTTTTTTTTTTTTTTTTTTTATTATATATTTTTTGATAAAAAAAAAATAATGGTAAAGCAGAATTTAGCGATCGGACTTGGTTTTAAAGTTATATCAAATTGAAATTTAGCAATTTTACTATTTTTCTTTAGTAGGTTCATTTTTTTTAAATTATCAACATTCGTACGTAGTCTAAATTTTCATGCGCGGGATTCTTAGTTCAAATCCCTTATTTCTAAATACATTTTTGCACTTTTTTCAACTTTTTTTTATTCATTATATTAATAATATTATAATATTATTATATACGTATTATTAGTATAATCTACAGTAATTGTCGAGTATATTTTCCGAAGCTTCGCTTAGAATCGTTTTTTTAGAAAGAAATGATTTATCATTGCTTTCAAATTCAATATATCCACCACCAGTATCCTACCCAACGAGCAAAGTGCCTTAACCTATTATGTGCTTTCACCTCCTACTGATCGGATTTTGTTTTATATCCCTTACAAATATTTAAGACTTTTATTTAATTACACAGCTTTTAACTATTTTTCTGAAACCAATTAGTTTTAACGCAAAATACATCTATATAAAATTAAAGGTTAATAATTTGTCTTTACGATTTAGATTATTTGTGGATATTATTTTATTAAAATGATAAAACTTAATTCCACAAAAATATTTTATTTTTTGTACATACATATTTTCATAACGGTATTATCATCTTCAGTACACAATAACGACTATAAAATTGAATTATTTTTTTTTTTCGTTTTATTAATAATTTGTCTTAATTTTATCGTGGGCGACTTTTGATCAAGTTAAAAACTTAGTTATAGGACATTGAATTTTATAATTTACAAAAGGCTTATTACTTTAGCTAAAATATTTTTGTCAAAAATTACCCACGTAAAAATTCAGATAAAATCATAATCGTTAATTTCGTAAAAAAAAAAAATATTTACTTTTATGCTAAAGCTGCTCAGTATCTAAAAATAATGTGCTTCTTCTGAGATATTATAATTTACACGCAAAAAAAGGCGATGTGGTACAATTACCACACTCATATTGTTATTGTGTTGAAATAACTCAACAAATGTATTAATTACAAAAAAGAAACTTTTTACTAAAGATTTTTTAACGAGTTACCATTTTATTACATGTAATGTTTTATGTAATTGTAGTGATATAGTTTAGGATTTTGTTTGAGATCGTCATTTTTGTATTTATTTATTGTAGTCGTGTTAAAAACGGATTATTATGTGTCTCGATTTATAAAGCTCGCAACTTGTCTTTTTCTCTTTTTTTATGTTTCTATTTTTACACGTTAGTAAACCTGTCCGGACAATAAATATTGCCGATTTCTCGTAATACTTCTGTATAACATATATAATATACATTCCTTGAATATATATATATCAGTTTTTGATTTTCAGGGAAATGGATGGAGGAAGTGTATTAGACCCGAAATAGTTCTAAAATTCCAATAAAATAACTCTACCGTGTATATATAGTGTGCGTTCCCATCAATCTTGCTTCTTTCAAAACATTTCTTTTCCCGACTTTAAAGAGAATTATATGGAAATTTATTTTTGTACCGTTGAATATTTTCTATTCGTTTTCTAGATAGCAAAACATCAGTTTCAAGCCGAATTTTCAGTATATATTATTTTATTAATCGATGAAGAAAAACAAATTATAAATTATAATAATTCTATATATAGATATATATAATGTATTTCATTTCTATTAAAATTGTTGATAAATCCGAATGATAACATTATCTTAGTATATTATACTCATTGTCCCACGAGTTCTTGTTTTCTCCAGAGTAATTCTTAAGAGTCGACTGGGCCGTTGGATATATCGGCCAGTCAATGGATATTTTCGACTACATCTTTATAGAACTTTAGATTAAATTTTCCAAATATTTTCTTACTAACTCCCAGACTATTATAGCTAAATATATAATAATATAGTGAAGATCCAAAATCGGTTCTAATAAATATTCATACGAGGAAACTCAGTTGAGTAGGCAATCTTATTTTTTTTTTAAATTATCTTTTTTACTAACTAATTGCCGACTTGTAACCTGATTGAGTGGGTACATAATTCCATGATTAACTAATTACAAACTACTAGGGGAGTCTTTGAAACTGCGTCTCTCTACAACAAAAACAGTGACACAAAAAAGTAGTTGTATTAAAATATATAATACCTGCCCGATTTCATATTTCTGCCCACATTGAAAACAAACCTACTCTGCAGTATATAATAGTGAATCTAAATAACCAGACGTAATTTAAGTAGAAAATATTTAAAACAAAATTTAATGCTAATGAGGGAGGGTAAGACTGGTATAGAATAATTTTAGAAATCAAAATAGAATAATTTTACTAGAACTTCCGGTATCATTTAGATATTTATTAATGCATTAATTATACACATGATAGAAACCGACCAAATTGGACTTGGTGTCTATAATGGCACACTACCCAAAATGCAACATGAGAAAGATAAACAGTAATATATATATATATATATATAGAAGAAACAAACATTTTATAATTGTAAAGAGGGGCCAATTAAAATTTTTCCCCGACGAGTGAAACTTGAAATGACGCCACAATACGCGAAGTTGACAAAAAATATTATTAATTTTAAGAACCTTCAATAAGTTTGGGTGTACTATGTAATTCGCTAAAATGTTGTATCCAACCGGATAACAATAAAGGCACATAAAACCGATCATCCCTGAAAGAATAAATTCCTCGCCGTGCCAGAATTCTTCGTCGTTGCTGTATAATATATAATTGCGTTAAGAACTCGTATAAAAATGTACCGTTTGAATTTAAAGGATCTCGTTAAATGGACGATGGGAGCAATAGGAGGGCAGGAGAAACGGCAGGGATGGGATATATTCTCGATCGCTAATAACGAACCAAACAAATAGGATGCGAGGGCTCGAGACGACGATGACGGAAACTTGGCGGGATAGCGGTGGCGGGGTGTTTGTAATAATAATTTTCTTTGAGAGCTCTGAGGCATGCGTGGATAGGCAGGAATGGCAAGCCAATATTAAATTAGAGAGATTCCTCGAATATATTGTTGAAATTTCACGGTAGTCTGGTTTGTGTTCAGCAAATTCAAATATAATCTATAACCTCGTTCGTAAGATGACGCACTATGAAAAACCGTAGACGTTTCCAGAGAGGACTTTAAATTTAAAAAAAAAAATACATTATACATCATGTATATTATTCTTGATAATATATTTATGTTATTATTCTTAACTATTCCAACGCAAAGGTTGGAAATTCGACTATTTCAATATTGTTTTTTTTTTTTTTTTTTTTTATAGTTATAAAAACATGGGCCTCATTAATGATAATATTGGCATTTTTAAGACAAACATTTTAAGCCTAAAACGAGATTTTTATATATTACGTACAATATATATTAATTGTTCCCATATTTTTTTTTTCTTTTTACAGTAAATCAATTCACATAAATTATCTTCAAATAAAGTTTCCTTCTAGTAAAACTTTATTAATATGAATGATGTCCTATATCCTAGTATTAATTAACACCTACATTCAATATCCTATCTACTACTGTCCAATTTATCAACAATAATAACAATTATAATAAAAATAGTAAATAATTATCTTCAGTAAAAAAAAAAAGTGGTATTGTTGAATAATGTTGAAAATGTGAATGATATTGTAGCTGTTTAAAGATAACAACAATATTGACGCTGTAAAATATTACAGCATCTAATATATAATTATAAATATTATGCATTTATATTTTATAATATGCTCCCATCTTATATTAAGGTTTGTGTAATAATAATACGTAATTTATTATTTTGTTATTTCTCATAATTCAAAACGGAGAATAATATTTCGAAACAAAATGAATAGCTCTATTTGTGGTCAATTTATTTTGCATCCTACATACACATTTCAGATATGATTCCCCCAGATTCATTCATTAAAAAATAAATGCCAAAAATCAAAATATGTTATATAAAAATATTACAGATTGAGTCTTAAAAATAGTCCTCAAAATAATTTGAAAATATCACGAAATTGTATGTCTATTCCTTGTTTGTGTGTAACTGAATGGTCTGAATTTGTAAATTATTACTTTATGTAATCAAAAAACCTGTTAACCGGTAAAATTGTAAGAAATGCCCTATCACACCTCGCACGCAGAAAGTATGTATTTAAGTAGGGGATCGAGTACAAATACGAATATTGTATAGTTCATGTGGACTTTATAGATGCACATAGAAAAAGCTACATATTCTCCGTGGAATAATAGATACCTCCATTCAGAGCATTCTATTTGAATCCTAGACACTAGTCAAACTTTTACTAATTAAATCCCAGATTATTTTAGGTACCACGTAAACTAGTTGGGTCTTAGATTTTTTATGTAATATGTATTATGGTTATGAGTAATATTGTAAGCGTGTGTAATTTTAGTTTTTAAATGAAGATCATAAACCCAAAATAACTTTATACAATTATTGATCGAAATATAGGTAGTAGTTTCAAACTACAAACTTTGAGTTTAAACCCACGTTTTATAAATCAAAATAACTTTTAAATTCTTCCTGTTCAAATTTAATATGAAATATTGATACAAAATAATACCATTTCTTCCAAGTTTCAAACAGTTTTGCCTACTCGGTCAATTTCTTTAAAATAGTAACCACTATTTTGGATACAATTTGAATAAACGGCGGATTTTTAAAGCCATATTAACCTATCAGCTATAGTCCTAAACTCAAAATTGATTGAGTTACAAGTGTTTTAATTATTAATTTTTTTTTTTAACGATTTTTTGATCATTTAAAAGGCCTTTAACTCGGGCACATCATTTGGGATGTGACAGGGTGTACGGCACTATTAACTTAAAAGTGTTTATAATTTACCTTTCATTAAGGCTCTAACACGAATAATTTATATACATTATATATATTATGAATTCATATTCGTATATATATATATATATATAATAATATAATATAAATATAAATTTTAAAATATTTTTTTTTTAGTAATGTTTTTATAATATTTACATACATATATGTACATATATAAATATATATATATATATACTTTTTTTTATATATACCTACATGCCTACCTAAAAGATGTATATAATATTATTATTTTAATATCAATTGTGCAAACCAACTACCTAGTGTAGTCCCGAATAAAATCCAGGACTCAACTAGTATTAAATTTTAATTTCGAGACACAACTCCAAAACAGCCCCATATCGTGGAATAACCGTGGAATAATAAATGTCTACCATAGGCTCATCATAGGATTATTGTTATAGATATCTTTCATGGTGTAATCAATATTCACAATGGGAATCGCCGTTGGATTATATAATTATTTCACCGTAGGTTGACCGTAGAATAATAGATAATAATATAATGAACAGCCACCAGAGACTCAGTCAGTCAATCGTTCGCGGTGAAGCACGGCGTGCAGGATGTGAGTATATCTTTGTCAAATGGCGTGGGAGTGAAATTGAAAGTGCTAAGGGACGTGTCACCTGCGGCACATGGCATTCCGACTAGTCTGCGGAGGACTCTCTTATTACATACACCAAAACACAAACTTACATATTCGTCTTTTTATGGTATATACGGTGAGTGCAAATACACACACTTAAACATCACCCAACCATAATATTATAAGACACACACACACACACACACACGTACAATACACAACGACTGTCAACCGCAAACCGTTCATTTTTTCGAGAGTATAATGATAATATAATATATATTATGTAGGGGATATTCGTGTGCGTATACGAATATGGGGACAAGAAGTTTTGCCGGAGTCAGTCGAAGGGATTTTTTTCAAGGGAAAGCGTTGGCTTTTGACGCTCGGTGGTTGTGGAAAACGCGAATAAAATAGACACGTGTGCGTTTGCCAATATACGTGAAAGCTCTATGTGTGTGTGTGTGTGTGTGTGTGTGTGTGTGTGTGTGTGTGTGTGTGTGTGTGTGTGTGTGTGTGTGTGTGTGAGAAAGAGAGAAAGAGAGAGTACACACGACATTTATATTACAAAACTCATGTACGTCATTTTATATTATAATAACGAATGCTATTAAAAGTATTAACAACGTCAAATAATCATACCATATTAACCGGAAAATTATTCACATTTTCAGAGCCCCTGGATATATTATTATTATTATTATATTCTGTATCACCCCTTTGCGTACGCCTTAATATAGCTGAAAATCGAAATGAAATAACTTCGAATTTCACTCGATAAAAATATTACTAACAGTATCTACAATAGTGCAGGTTGTAGTATAAAATTCGACGAGTTCTTCCGGTCTTGTTCTTCGTCATTAAAGCCTGAACTTTTCATTAACACAAAATGATCATTCAATTATTATATGTATATGAATTGAGCAATGGAATAAACGAAATTATTTCAAACGATAATTATTCAGTATTTTTACTCTGTATTTCTGACGTACAGGTAATCTAGAAATTAAGCACCCCTCGTGAAACCATTTGGTGGCTGATCGTCTGAATATGAGGACCTCTCCCCTCTTTAGCTGTACCACTGAATGAAAATGCGTTTACCTGATGGTATATATTTTCTGGAAACATTCACACTTCCAAAGGATGATATGAAGATACTTTTACACGGGGATATTTGTAATTTTTATGCACGAAAATGTATGCCAAATTAATTGCAAATTTTCATCGGATTAACACATCAGTATTATATCAATATATCAATATAATTTATTTAGCTAGGGTCAAATTATATTATATCATCAACGTTAGTACGATTTTCTGTAGAAATTATTTATGAATGTAGAGTAATTTAAATTTAATTTTTTAAGGAGCATTTATATTAATATAACGCACAAGCCAGAGAAAGAATTTCACCAGCTGCCAAAATTAAATTTTAAAAAATTAAAAATGTATACATTTAAGTTTTTACAAACATTATATTAAATAGTTTATATATTTTTTTTTTTCGAAACATATACAAACAAAAATTAATTATAACAGAATTAAATGAGATTTATGAATTTATTTTTATAGACAAATTTTATCAATAAATTATATTAATTAATATTAATAACTGATAGAGCATTAACATATCATAATGATCAAAATAATGAAATAAAAAATATAGTTATTTATTTATAATTTTGATAGGGCCAGTACATGAAAAATACAGTTAGAATTTCAAAAATGAAAGTACTAAGTAATCCAAAACGCCCCTCCCCTAATTGAGTTTATGATAAGTATTTGACTCTGTCACCTTCTCTACTGACATATCTCCTCATATATACCATAATATACGATATATTTATATGCATCCATTACAAACCGATGACAATAATAATATATAAATAGTACAATTAACAAATACAGCCCGGACGACGATGACGCTGGCACATTATTTTATTTGGTCTCCACAATGACTTTAACGGTTAACCCTTTTCTAAAATTCTAAAGTCATCCCTGTATCTCCATTATAATTATGATTATCATTCGGATCGTATCGGATTCGAATGTAAAGAATAATTGCATGTCCGACACGTTCAAGTTTCATATTATTATTTTATTGTCATTTCACACAAGAATTTTTAGATTAAATTTTTTAACAAATTTCAATATTCATTACATTTTTTAAACGAACATTGGCAAAACATATAGTAAACGAAACGAAATAGTTCAACGATTTCCAATGGCATAGATGAATCCACAGAGTGTAATATTTTTTTAATTATTTTCTGATTTGATGATAAGTTATAAATTATCTGATTATCATTTTGTAATAAATTACAGAATTTTTTCCCCTAATTCCATAAAGCCCACGAGCCGCCACTGATTACTTGTAATGGAAATTGTTTTCCATTTGAAATTTTTTGTGAATTGGTCGTTAAACTCCACACAATTTATAGCCGTATATCCTAATTTAATGTACATATTAATAATGAACCTACAAATTTTACTAAAAAAATTGTCTTCAATTTTAAGACATAGTAATTATTAGTATAATTTATAATATTATATAATATAGGTAATATATTATATAAAAATAAATTATAATAAATAGAGTAATATAATAAATATAATATAATGAACTTTTCTTCTGCTGTTGGTATCAGCCAACAATATTTTTTTCGGTCTATTAATTGTCCATGTATTTATTTCAACATCTCTCCGTAAATTATTTCAAGTATGAAAAATTCTAAATTTTTTACATCATTTAAAATTCAAAGTAAAGAAAATGCTATAGGTAAAACTCGTGCGTTCATTACTAAAATGTACATTAAATTAAGATGTGACGTTATACAAATGTATATGATAATGTATTATTATTATTGTTTTAGATTGCAAAGCAATGATAAATCATTGCATTCGATAAATACGATTTTGAGTAGTGTATTTGGAGAGGAGGGTTCAAAAACAGACCTCTGTAAATTGCAAACTATAGAATTAATTTACTTCCTACCAAAAAAGCACTTTTTGAAATGTATTTTAAATATAATATACTAGCATGCCCGGCTTCGTCCAAAATTGAAATTTCTATTTCCCTTTAAATGCATTATGACAAATAATAAAAATGTATTACAATATGTATTAAATTTTATTTTATTATTATATTTTTTTGCTTTGAATAAAAATTTAAAACCCACTCGCCCCGTTTACATCTGAAAAAACCTGTGTTCTTATGGAGGAAGTGAATATGTATGTATAATTTGTATGATTGTATATGCATATAAACTCACTTCCGGCTTTCTCACTTAAAGGTACGTATTCATACACCGCATAAAAGGTAGTTTTTCTTTACGCTTAACAAAACGTCTATGAAAATCAACAACTGACCGAAAAATGTATAACATATTACAAGTAACATATGTAACATAATATAGGAAGTTCTATATAATTATTTTTTAATATTATTAAAATAAAATAAAATCAGTTACTATAATAATTATTTATATAATAATAAAAATAAATATATGTATATTATAAAAAAAAAACAATGTATTTAAGTAAAATATAATAGTTTTTAATAATATTTTAAATATCCAAACCAATTTTAAGATGATATTTATCAATACATATTTTTCTAACAGCTGTTTAAGAATAGTACATTATATTTATCATGTTTATTAATTTTTTTTTTTTTTATTATTATTATTCATTTGTAACCTGATATTGACTTACGATCTAAACTAGTTGCTACTTATAATCCCTTTTTTAAATACTATAAGCACATTTTATTTTTTATATATTTTTTTTTTTTATAATATATATTAATTTTAATTATATAGTTATATACCTAATATGTATATATATATTGTTATTTTTTATAATGTATATGTATTTTTATTCTTATAAGAGTATTCAATACTTTGAATTCATTAATTTTTTAATTCTTAATATCCAATATAATTATGTATTTGTTATTTTGTTATTTTTTCTATATTTATAAAAGACTGTATAAGTGCTATATACACCGTATAAAAGATGGTTTTTCTTTATGCTTAAACAAAGTACTGAGAAAATCAAAAAATGATCTCTCAAAAGCAAGGGCGTAGTGAATTAATTTTTTAGGGGGCAAAGTACTTAATTTGACCGACTGTGTTGATCTTTTTTTTTTATAATAACTAAAAAAAACTCCCCCCTGTCCCTCACATAAAAGTACCTACACTAGAACCAATTTTCTATCGTTAAAATAAAAAACACAAAAACACCTACTCGACTCCTTCTGATCAAAAAGTTGCTCACAGAAAAAAAAATAAACATAACATTGTAAAATCAATACCTAGCTCCCTCGCTATGCTCAGAATCTTTTTTCGTTTTATCCGTATTCTCAATGTGTATAATATATAATATATTGTACAATGATTATTAAAACCTGGTAAAATAAATAATTTTATTGATAGAAACAAAATGGGCCTGTTGTAAAAATTACCTAATTGTAAGTAGAGTTTACCTCCACCGACATTAAAATACATAAATCAATGAAAAGGCAAAGAAAACCCTTTTTCTGGTCAAATAGTAGATACATAATAAAAATATCGAAGAACTTATGAAATCAGTTTCGTTTTTGAGCTCCCAGTTTGACAATTTTAACAAAAAAATTGATAGCGTTATTATAGAATTGAAAAAACTATTAAATTAGAAAATGAAAAAATTGTCAATGAAAATAAACGTTTATCCGAAGAAATTTCTATATTAAAACACAAAATCGATATAATTGAACAACACAATCTTGGTATAACAGTAGAATTAACAGGCATACCTAAAACTCAAAACGAAAATTGTATTTCCATTGTTGATGAAATCGGTAAAAAAACAAACACGAAACTAAATATAATCGAAGCCTATAGAATTAACTCTACTGTGTCAAAACAAAATATAATAGTGGCTAGATTAGCTACACTTGAAATGCGTAAAACGTTGATCCGTAATGTTAAATCGCTGAAGGTAACTACGGATAAGATAAATAATAAATGGGCAAAGGAAAAGGTGTTCATCAATGACCGGCTAACAAAATTCAAAAGGATGCTGTTTTCTCAAACCAGATTAGCGGCTAAAAGTAAGCAATATACATTTATCTGGTTATCCAATTCTGATATTCTGGTTAGAAAAAATGAAAATTCAAATATTATAAAAATCAGGTCACCGGAAGACGTTGAAAAGCTGTAATTAGTTAGTATATTTATAATGTCAAAATATCTTAATGTAAATTTTAATTTCTAAAATGAATATTAATAATATGCTAAGTTTAGATAATATATTAAGTTCTATTTATGTTGATTCTTTAGTAGATATACCTTTGTCTAATGATAATTTCTCCGTTTTCCAAGTTAATATAAGTAGTATTAAGGCACATTTTAATGATTTAGTAGCCTTATTAGGCTCAGTAAATAATCATTTTAGTGTTATTGTATTGTGTGAAACCTGGCTTCTGAATGATTTTGAATTTAAATTAAATGGCTATAAAACTATTAACTCGTTAGGAACATTAAATAAATGTGATGGCGTTACTGTATTGGTAAGAGAATCTTTAAACGTAATAACAGTTAAAAAACAAGTACTAAAAAATTGCAATTCGTTACATATTACTCTTAAAATAAATAATAACTTATTCAATCTATTTTGTATTTATAGATCTCCTAATGACGATATAGATACCTTTATCAATAACTTAGAATTATTCTTATCTAGATTGTGTAAAAAAAATGTATATAATATTATCTGTGGAGATATTAATGTTGATATTATGAAAAATTCTAAAATAAGTAATGAGCTTTTAATGGATTCTTGCCATGTATTAATAATTATACTAGAGTAATTATTCTCAATCTTGCATTGATCATATATTCATTAATAATATTGATATGACGAAAATTATTCCATATATTTTAAGATGTGATATAACGGATCATTATGCAACAGCTATAGTATTTACAACTTTTAATAATCAAAATAATCAAAACACATTATCTAATAATTCGAATAAAAGCAAAATAAATATAAATCATTTAGATTTATTAATTAAAACTGAAGACTGGCTTTCTTGTTTTAATTCCTCAAACGTAGACATTATGGTTGATATTTTTAATAGTAAAATGGAGGAATTTATTAAACATTCATCAACATTCATAGTGAAAAAATTAAACCAAAAAATTTTTTAAATATAATATCATGGATTACACCTGGTATTATTACTTCTATTAGAAATAGAGAAAAACTTTTTCTAAGCTGAGACATAGACTTTTCGATTTAAAATTAAAAATTTTTACAAATTATATAGGAATATGTTAAACTCTTTGGTAAGAAAATCAAAACAAATGTATTATCAAGATAAATTAAAAAAATATAAATCTGACAATAAACAAATCTGGAAAGTTATGAATGAAATCTTAGGTAAATCGAACATGCAAATGAATAAAATTAATAAAATTACTAATAAAGATGATATTGTCATTGAATCTAATACTGAAATTTGTAATGAATTTAATGACTTTTTTGTAAACGTAGGAAATAATTTAGAAATTGAACATATAAATTCTGATACATTTAACTTAAATGATAAAAATCAGAGCAATGACAGTATTTTTTTTAATCCAATTAGTAGTGAAGAAATTAGTGGATATATTGATAAGATTAAAAATTATAATTCTTATTATGAACATGGTTTAACAAACTATATTTTTAAGAACATTTCTAAATCTATTTCAATACCTCTATCGTTAATTTTTAATAAATCTTTATTAACAGGTGACTTTCCTTTAGCTTTCAAAAAATGTATTGTTATTCCATTATTCGAAAAGCCGTGCAGTCTATCGATTAGAAATTGATTAATTACACGTTTGACCGAATAGAGTATCAGGGACTCAAAAAGTTTAGCAACGTCAGACGATGTAGAGATAGGCCTATAATTTACTACTTGGGTAAGATCTCCAGATTTAGGAACTGGCACCAAATTTAAAGAAGTCAGGAAACACTCCTGCATCAAGCAACTCTCTAAATAAAAGAAAGAGCGGTCAACAGAGAAAATCTCTTAATTGGAATAGGTAATCATCAGAAATACCTATATATAAATGTTATTTTAATTATATTCAAATAAATTGAAAATACCGTTTAAGAGCGTAGAGCGTAGAGCAGTTTTTAAAAAGTTTGAAAATACTGCATCATTTAAGAAAATATTAAAGATTTATTATGAGTAAGTCTTCAGCCCTCATATCTTCCTTTTATATAATTTAATAGGTACAAGGTTTTTAATTATAACACCTACTTTATAATTTATATTATATATTGTATAGAGGTTAGAAAAATCGTTAAATAACATCGATACTATTACTACGACAACTGTTCCGGGAGAGGGTGGTCAGAGAGGGATTTTTTATCCGAAAATCTGTGACATCACCGATGAAGGAGCCGTACAAGACGTATTTAGCTGGGTGGACAACGAGCTTGGTGGTATCAGCGTGTTGGTCAACAACGCCGGTATCATAATGAAGACGAGTCTGTTGGGCAAGTTATTGTCATAATAAGTTATATATACATCATAATTTATAATTATATACATATCATGTAATGTACTTAAAATTTTCAACGGCTGATACATGAGACCGGGTTGGACCGAGGAAAATGTGAATGCAAATTGCCTTTTCTTCTCCTTCGCCTTTTCTCCCAACTGTTTAGGGTTGGCCAGTGGCCACCCTAGTTCTACATTTCTATTTAATTTATCTCCCGCATCTTCTTCACTTACCCCCACCTTCCTCATATTACTCTCCATCACATCCCTACCACTTTTTCGGTTTTCTTCTCCCTCTCTTTTAATCAACATCAATTTATTTTCTAATCTTACTGCCTCAGTCTCTTCCCTCCATAATACACGCCCAAGTCATCTCAATCTTGTCTTCCTCATTTGGTCAACTATTGAAACTACTCCTATACTATCTCTTATATAAGTACTCATTCTGTATTTTGTTCTCTCTAATCACTTCATTCACACATCTTTACATTATCATCTCTGCTACACTCATTCTCTGTTCTATTTTCCTATTTTTCTATTTTTCTATTTATTATTCTTATTTTTTATTTTTCTTTTTTCCTATTTTTAAAATCAAAGTTCTCTCTCCAAGGAGCCACCGGATATTGTATTATGCAATGTAAACAACAGTTTGACAATTACAATCGTTGGTGTAATAGTGTTAGTTCTAAAGGTTCGACTGTTTGTTGTTGGTTTAAATTGTATTTAAATTGTTTGGCTTTATATTTTTCTTACCGTATATTATTAATTATACCGCTTGGTGTTGTAAGAGCATTGGAGTCTTAAGTGAAGTTGTATCCGATAATATTTTAATTTGGGCGTTTTAAGAATTTTCTATTGGTTCTTATGTTTATTTCTTGTATATTTACTGGCATTCTTTCGTTAGGACTGAATGATACTTCTTCTTGTGTATCATCGTACCAATCCATTTTATTTTTGAATTCAAGTTAGTCTTTTTGAGGGCTTTCGATTAGTTGAACTGTTTTCATCAGTGAAAAATATTTGAAATTGTGTTTGGTAATTATTAATAAGTTATAATTATCGTTCCGGGAAGTTTTATAGTATTTTCTTGGTTAATGAACATTTGGTGGCGGAAACTCAAAATATGATCATATATCGTTTATTTATTTCAAATTTTATACAGTATATTTAGGAAACTTGAGTTATGATTTTATTTTTTAATGAATTTAGAATCACTTAATTTGGTATATACGTTTGATATTAAATTTTTTTGCTGGATTGATCAGTTAACGAATTTATAGTGTGTGTATTCATATATTGAAATTTTTTTTAATTTTTCTAGTAATATTTCGAGGATGTCTTTGCTGGAGAATAAGATTCAAAAACAGTGGTTTGATATCTTTGATATAAAAAATATACCTTTTGGCGAAATAATTTTCCTGATTACTAATATATTATAATCTACTAAATGTATACTATATATAAAGTTAAATACTAGTGCTTGTTCTCTGATAGAATTTTTTCCATAATAGTGGTGAAATTAAAAGTTTTATTTGGACTATTAGTTGTATTGAATTAAAAGCCCATCCATCTAATAGGCAATATAGCAAAATTACACTACGTAAAACAATAAATGTGGAGTCTACGTTAAAATTAGAGTTAAAACACTTTTTACCAATTTAAAATAATAGAATATTATCTAGAAAATTACATATTCTTTTTGTAAGATATTGTTTATTTAAGAAGTTACAGCGTTTTTAAGGAAAACTTAAAACGCTGTAATTTCTTTGATACACAATATATACACTCAACACGTCAACATAACAATACCATCGGAAGCAATTAAAACGCTTAATCGCAGAGTGTATACACGTGATGAACTATGGGAGGTTGAACACGTATTTTTTGACGTAGTTATTATTAGGTTACTATAATATATTATAACATAATTTAGAACAGTTAAGTTTTTGACCAATCATAAATAATTTAAAAGTTGACATGCGATTTTGTATTATTAATGTATATTTCTTCTCCCTATTGACAGGACTTTTTTCAATTTCACTATATTTTTTTCTTAGAAAAAGTTAAAATTAAAATTCAATATATCCACCTTCAGTATTCTACCCGACACACGAAGTACACCAACCCCCACTGACACCCTACGATAGCTAAGTACTTCCACCCCCTACTGTCTGGATTTTTTTATTATTAAACTCCAAAATTCGAGAGATTTATATGTATGCATAAGTACGATTGTAATATGAGATCATGTGTCATTTTATACTTTTTTTTTAGCATAGGGTATATTTAGTTTATTTACCTACTTTAGTTTAACGATTTTATTTTACGTATACACAGATGGAAAATTGAAAGACTGGAATTTTATCATGAACATCAATGTGTTGGCACAATGTGTATGTTCAAGAGAAGCATACCAATCGATGGTCAAGAACAATATTATTGGGCACATTATTCAAATTAATAGGTATCAAAATATACTAAAATTTCACGTCATATATTATGATATGTAGTAGGATCCAGGATTCTGTACAAAATATAAATAATTTGAGTTTTGTATGACAGAATAATGAAATAACTAAATTCCATAATTTTTTATTTGTATTTGCAATACATACTTCATACTTATATTATATAGTATTTGCGGTCATTCGATTACTCCATATTACGCACACAAAATGTACAACGCTACTAAAACAGCTATTACAGTACTCTGTGAAGGTCTTCGGCACGAGCTCAGTCTCGTTAATTCAAAGATTAAAGTGTCGGTGAGTTTTATAAACCTGTATATTACAACTTGCTATGCAACTATGTATTGCAGTACCAGATCTAGTGGGGAGGGATGAAGGAGTACTTTTTTTACACTTTTGGAATCTAACCATTTTTTTAAATGATTATGAAAAGGAATGAATGAATTTTTTATTTTTTGCTTATTAAAATTTAAAATGAAAAGGGCACTAAATTATTTTTGCCTCAAACGCTAAATACTCTAGATCTGGCACTATATTATACTTTTGTATAATATATTATTTGATATTTTGATGAGACTTAGGAATAATAAACCAAAAGTGTCTACATTTAATATTATATTATTATTAACGTACGTTTTGAAAAATACCTTTTTTCATAACAGAGTATCAGCCCTGGCAGTGTGGATTTCACGGATCTCTTCAAAACCGCTCAATTCAAACCCTCTTCTCAGGTCGTTAATTCAAGACCAGCTTTAAAACCGGAAGACGTAGCGGCTGTTATAATTACGACATTGGCAACTCCTCCTCACGTGGAAGTTGGTCTTTTCTTTTACATTTATATAATATTAATTAATGTATTATGATATATATATATTTAATACATATTATTGTATTCATATATAATTAATATATATATATATATGATTATATGAATACTTGTGACTATTTATAATATAATAATATCATATATAATTAATCAGTGTTATAAGAAAAATAATAGTATAGGATATTTAGTTGAGTAAGAAATAATACGGAACAATCCGAAAAGAATATTCCTTTATCCTCACTTTTCATAAATATCAGTGGGGGGGTTAATTTTTAGAATTATTTTGTCAAACAATTTAAATCTCTTATTAGTAAATAAAAAAAAATGACCCGATTGTCTATATAAAAAAACTAGAAATAATGCGTATAGGAAATTTTTTTTGAAAAATTTCAAGAAAAATGAATAATTAACAATTGAAAAATGTTTATTAAAAAATAAATAATAAATGGTTCCATTTCAATTTCATTTTTCAATTTTGAATGCAGTAAGGAATCTATTAGTTTTACAATGAATATATTTTTCTGGAAACAATGTTTTTGGTAGAAGAAGTCGTGTAGAAGTTTTGGAGTAGAGAACATTTTTTTTATAGCAAATTCGTTCTACATAGTATTTTTCACGGATCATTTTTTGATTTTCCTAGTAGTTTTTACTAGTAGGGTGGTCACTTGCTTTAGAACGCCAAAGAGAGGGTGTTTTGGTAATTATTTTTGACGAGATAGAAACAACACAGTATTTTGACTAAAAAATTTACAAATTGGCAGAATTATTCTATGTGCACCAAAACGTTTTGCCCAGGGGTGGATTGGCGAACATTTTTGACCCGGGAAAATGAATCGAATTGGCCCTTTTACGAAATAAAAAATGTCAAATAATATAGAAAACATAAATGAAAAACTAGTGATGACTAGGCACCCCAAATATTTTTTTATAGCTCCTTCAAAATAAAGAACTCGACTAATTTACAAATTAACTTAGAAATCATTTCAAAATGTATTATTTAATAAAAAATTAAAGTTAATAAAAAATACAAAATATTTCCAAAAAGATAATGCAAAATTAAAATATCGTTAGACACTTAGATCGTCTCATTATAATTTTTACTGTAATGAAATGACAGTGAGTGAATGTGCATAGTGTTTTATACGAATTTCAGGCCTTAAGGTGGTTCGAGTCGATCAAAAATATATCGTTTTCGCTGTGACAAAATTGCGCGACTTTGGCTGATCCGATTTTAATTCTGTAAAAAGCTTAATATTTTTTGATATATTTTCTAGGTTTTAATCGAGGCGTTTTTCGAAATATGAATTTTCAATTTCGGTATGATTAAATAAAATTTTCATATTTTACAAATTGTTCACTTATGCATATCTAAAGCGGAAATTCATATTTCGAAAAACGCTTCGATGAAAACCTAGAAAAGATGTCAAAAAATTTTATACTTTTTACAGAATTAAAATTGGACTAGCCAAAGTCTCACAATTTTGTCACAGCGAAAGCAACTTTCTGTTAAAAAAGTGATTTAATATACGATCTTATTTTTATTATTTTCGCACTTGCAATTCATATTTAACCTAGATGGATATAAATACAAGCCCAAGAAGTGTATTTATTAATTTATTATTTAGCCTTATTAAATTAAATGACCTCTCTAACTGCATAAAATTCTGAATTTAAAACATTAGCATGTACGATAAATTGCCTATATAATACTACATAGAAAATGACCGACTCGAACCCCCCTTAAACTCAAAACTTAGGCTCAAAAATGCATATAGACAATTTAAAAATGAATTAATTTTGGAAAGTTAGAGAGAAAGTACCTAAATAATAATGAATTATGTTATGGATTTTTCTGACGAAAAAACATTTGTTTAAAGTTTAAAGAAAAACTTTAATAACCTATAGAATTATAGCCGAGGGTCCAGTCCGTCTTTGGTCCAATGTGATTATAGCTTACTATATTAATAACTCATAGAGGTTTGCCGCTTGGTAACACGCATATTGCATACCTATTATAAATAAGTTGTCATTATCAAAAGCAATAAATTGATTTTCTGGCAAATGTATAATATTTATTATTTTATAATATATACACAGAATAAGTTTATTTGACTTATTTTGTGATATATAATAATATATAGATAGCGTATCTTAACATTTTTATATCTGGTAAGATTAAGTAATTCGTTTTTTCATGTAGATCATTGAAAAGCATATTACTTACTGTAGGCTATAATATTAATATAGATTTATAGCAGGGGCCCTTATAAGCATCGACCCACCGAGAAATTTCCCGGTATCCCGGTGGACCAATCCGCCCCTGGTACTCTTGCTGCAAGAGTTTCTAATTCACCGACACAATTTCGCCCGATATTTTTGTTTAAAATAATAAACTAAGAGATTTTATTAATAAGAATATATTTTTTTCGTCCAAAATCCAGAAAAATCTGAAAAATTAAAAAAAAAAAAATACGATTTTTGATGAAAAATATTCGTTATTCCTGCTTTAAAATTCTTATAAAATATTATTTCACAAGCCTTCTTGGTTCATATAAAATGGTTTTTAATACTTTATAAAATAATTATTCATTTTTGTCAATATAATGAATAGTTTTGTTTTTTGCCATCCTGGCCCGCCAATTTCAAAACCATGGTTTCAAGAAAACGCTTCGGTGAAAATCTATCTTTTAAAATTGATTAGGTAGGTATTATATTATAATATATTAGGTATTATGAATATATTGTATGATGTAATTTTAGATCGTGGCTTATGATCATGCAGCGGTTGATAATATTTGGGAAAAGTAATACCAAAGGTAATACGGTGGTTATCAAAAAAATCATCACTATAATGTTATACCTATATTTTTTGTCATTATATTATAAAACAACATTTTATTATTAAAATATATGTTATTGAATTTTGTCTAAATTCTCATTTTCTCGGACCTATACTTTTCATCGGAATTGTAGACTAAAACTTTTACAACATATTCTCCAATAGTTTGGCTATCGATTAAAGCAAAAAAAAAAAAAAACACTATTTTTTTCACCCCGTAAAGTAATTTTTATAGTGATTTTTTTTTAATATGTGGGAAAAATAACAAATAAAGCTGTCATGGTTAATATTATATTACTGAAATTATATATAGGATAATTCTTTTTTTATTGTTGTTGTTTTTATGTATTTATTATATTTACTTTTGTATTTCTCATTTATATCAATTCAAAAACATCGTAGAAAGATAAAACAAAAAAATCAATTATAAAGGACAACTTTATCTAGCAGAGACATCTTTTGTTATAACGTGCATTTAAAAACGTTATATGAGTTATTAAAAACCAACTATATAACTTTTACGTATAAACATACAATTTAGTATTTATACATATTACTTATACCTACATCACATAATGTACCTATATCATATGTTAATTATTATTACTGAAAATCGGGTTCCAGTGGTGTAATTTGGGGATTATAATTGTTAAATGCTTACTGGGCCGATCGTTGGAAATATTAATCGGCAAATTAGTTTAGTTTTTTGGCAAAATACAGAAAGAAGTTGATGACTTTTTTTTCTTTATTTACGTTTTTAAGGAAGTATTTCGCAAAAGAAAGGTCAAAATTTTGCGCTACTAGTAAAATCTGAAATGATGTCACTGTCGGTTTTCCCATTTTAGTGTTATTTATTGTCTCAATGCTATTGTATCTACTTTCTCTTAAACTATCCTTGAGTCCTTGACGCGATCGACAATTTTGATCATTGTTTTGTTAAGTTATTAAATTTAATATTAATACTATTATAGGTACCTAACGGTAAAACATTTTTTTATTAATAGAAATTATCGATTTATTATATAAGTTAAAAATGTATATTTTTGTATTTTTTACAGATAGCAGAACTAACAGTCATTCCTAAGGGATCGACCATACAATCCCATGGATCACCATCTCCGGTCGATTTATCTGACAAATAGTTAAAATTCTAAAAAAATTCCATGCTGTAGTTTAATTTTAGATATGTCTTGTGCATTTAATTTTTAGCATTATAATAATTATTTTATGATTTTAGAAGTGTTATACAAACAAGCCTATGCGATTTTTATAATATTTAGTAATAATAAGCAGTGGTGTATCTGTAGGATTTCATTACCTTAGATAGGTGGAGGTATACATATTGTATTTGCTGCATTCCTATTTGATAGGTAAAAAAAAAGAGTCCTCAATTTGTGAGTGAATAAAAATGTTTATCTCTAACACCGGTGCCCTCTCAGGCACGATTTCCTCACTACGCCGTGCCGTCCCCCTAAATATGTTCCTGATAATAAGTTATATAATATAAAGTATGACCAGAGTTGTAAAGTGTTTGAGTAAAAGTATTGCTATTCAAATATTTTTTTGAGTATTGAGTACTTTATTCAAATAGGTACATTTTTCTGTCACATCTCGCAAATTGTGCATAAAAAAAATATATCTACATAATATATAATATTATAAAATCAGATAAGCTATATGATTTATTTAATAGATAAAATTTCAATATCATGATGTAATTATAGTGTGATTATAAGCATGATTAAGCAGCAGTGTTTTCGGTGGAAAGAATATTTAGCGTAGATGGTGCTAATATATAATGAAAAAAAGAACATCAATAACTGTCGAACGTTTTGAAGAAATTATATTTTTGAAATATAATTTGTAAAATACAAATAGTCATTTGGTCATATAATATATCATATTAATAATATATTTAAAAAAATATAATTTGTTCAAAATATATCAGTAAATATTATGTATAATTATATATTAATAGGTACGTATTAATAAAATATACATATTTATTTCAAATTCTTTTTAAGTTTTTTTTATAGCCTTGAGTCTAACGCACTTATATATAGTTATAGTACCTACTATACCCATAAAATTATATACATTTTTCTTCTGCACCACACAATATCTATGTATATCTAAACGCCGGTATGCCGGATTGCGTTCAGTGTACCTTTTTCGGAACACGGTTGCGTACGAGTTTTAGTGCAATTTTAATATTTATTAATATTGAATTGTTTTCCTACACCTAAACCGTATTTAATATGAAATAATACTTACTTGATGTAATGGTCTGAGCGAGTCTGGGTATTAATATATTGTGGACGATTTTCGATGCAAAATTGCCAAAAGTTCACGGTTGGTTACGACTTTACGAGCTTGTTAACGGTGTAAATCGTAAAAGGAGTCTTTAATAAAAAAATAAAATATATATGCAAAATTTTTAAAAACATATTACGATATATGTGTCGATACCATAAATATTATAACTGTTTTTTTTTTCTACTCTGTAATATTTAACTTATTCTGTTTATATATATAGGTACACATATCATTCTTTATAGACGTGTTTGGAGAGAAATAATTTTTATACGAAACGGGATATTCACCGCGTGGTGGCGGAATCGCGAATCGCGATAGATCGTTTTTGATCTACTTGTAGCGGGCAAAATGATACTGGCGGAATCGATAGGTCGTTTTTTTGGTCTATCTGTTGCGGTAGAATTGGTACTGGCGGAATTAATGCTACTATTGGCGGAATCGACATATCCCCCCCCTCCAAACAAGGCTACATACAGTGGTCAATATTGGGATGTATACGTCATATTATAGTGTATACTGTAGATATAGGTTGATACTCCCTTTTTTGTTTCTATAAAAGTAATATTGCGTAGATATATCAACTCACAAAATGGTACGTAGGCACCTAACACTACGGTCGTATTCTTACTCTCGATTACATTTTGATATTTTGTTCAAGTCTAGAGAAAACTCAAAAGAATAGGCATGGAATCCCTAAACATTTCCCTTGATTCTGAGCGTAGTGTCGAATGTATATACACATATATTATATTATTGGTTTTATAATGTATTTACATCTTTATTTTTTTTATAGGCATACGTATAAAGAAGAATGGAGAAATATCATCAAAAAGCATGCATATATATATATATATATATATAGGTATGCTGCAGGATATATAATATATAATGATTAATTATTAAGAAACGGATTTATTATGAATAAAAACACTCAAAATATGCTCTCTTTAGTACTATGATTTGATATTAAATATGCATTTAAAATTTAAAAATATACAAAAAAAAGTTTAAAATATGCAAAATAAAAATGCGTAATAAAATGATAATATAACGTAATACAATGTTATAAATCGTGCACATTTCTTATCAGATTTCAAATAGCTTATTATAATAAATATATGCATTTACATATGAATCCGTTCCCTATTAAATAGGTATACTTACCTTATTCCGTGTTCACGGTAGAACTTCAAAAATCTCTACAAATTAAAGCCCGAAAATGTTGCTACGACCTAAGAATGAAATAGTAATATATCAATAATAATAATAATAATAATAATGTTTAAAGATCAAATAATTCATATTTATTTTTTTACAATACCTTAACTAATTGAGGTTGCGTTAGACCGACAACTGACGTAAAACTTGTCAAACAATTATGAGAGGTCCTAAAAAGAATATATAGACGAGTTTTTCCATCTCGGATGTTCACGAAGAAAACGAGTAAGAGGAATCTACGTACTTGAGTGTGGAGATAGCCTAAGAGTGTAGGGATGAGATAACCAGTATCAGCCTAGCAGCGGCTGCTATAGCCGTTCCATCAGTAATATGTGGGGTCTACCTAACGGCCGTGATGTCGACGGTGAAGGGAGAGCATCAGTGTTTTGGGTTAGATTCGCGCCTGAGTACACAGAATAGGTTCAAAGTGCAAATAGGTACGTGGAATATAGAAACATTGACAGGCAGGAGCAGAGAGTTGACAGAAGTTTTGAGGAAGAGAACTGGAGAAATATGAATATTTGTTGTGTGCAAGAACAAAGTGGAAAGAGTAGAATAGTGAGGAGTAATATCAGATGAAGAAATGAAAGGAAAAGTGGTAGAGGCAGTGGCGAATTTAGCTCTAAAATCTTGAGGGGGGAGCTGGGACAACCATATTGAAAATTAAAAACGGAATTACAATGAAAAAAAGTGAATAAACAAAAAAAAAAGGTCATTATTTTCTACCAAAATTGTTGGTAAATGAGCAAAAAACGGGACAAATTTTTAAAATTTTTTGGAGGACTGTGAATAATTTTAGAGGAGACTAAGTCCCCAAGGCTCCCCCTAATTGTGTTTATGGGTAGCGGTGATTAGGAAAAGTGATAGGGTAATTTGTGGTGAGAGTAATATTGGAGAATAAGGTACACAGTAATTGCATATGCTCCACAAGTGGAATGTGAGGAAAACCAGAAAGAATATAGTTTTGGCAAGAGATAGATGAAGTAATGCAAAGAATACAAGGAATTGAGGATATTGTAGTTGGTGAGGATTTCAATGAACATGTAGGCAGGAATAGATTATGATAGAGTGCATAGAGGGTATAGATTTGGAGAGAGGAAATGAGGCTGGAGAAAGAATACTTGACCATTTGCATCAGCATATGAAATAGCAATTGTGAACACTTATTTTAGGAAGAGAAAAACGCATTATATTATAACCTATCAGAGTTGAGGGAACAAATCACAAATTGATTATAATTTATTTTTTTTGTAAGAAAGAAAGATTAAAATAGTGTAAGAACTGCAGTGAGGTGATCCCGGGTGAGAGTGTGATAATACAGCAGGTTAATGGTTATGAAGATTTGGTGTAGGGAAAAAAAAGGAAAAGAAAACTATAAATTATGAACTGAGGATTAGGTGGTAGAAACTAATGGGTGAAAATGAACAATTATTTATAAAAAAGCGGATTGAGTCAGGGGCGTAGAACATGGAACTATTGAAGGGAATATAAACGAAATGTGGGAAAAGGTAGCAGAGGGGAAAAGGGTTGCTAAGGAAGTCGTTGGCGAGAGTAGAGGTAGTATGCCAGAAGAAAGCAATGATAAATCATTGTATTATATAAAACAATTTTGAGCTGAGTTTCAGTGTAATAATTAAAAATAAATAAAACATAGATAATCTTAAGAATTGTATTTGTTATTATGTTATTTTCCCAACATATAAAATATTTCGGTCATAAAAGGCAGTTTATCTTTACGCTCAAGGAAAGTATTGAAAAAAATTGTAAAATTACTTCTTCAAAGTACCAACTAAAACTAATTTGCTATAAAAAAAAAGATTTCTATTCCAAAACTCTTTTTGGTTGAAAACTCACTCACAAAGAAAAAAAATAAACGTCATTGTAAATTAAGAAAGCTCTTTACTCTAAAGCTCCTACCTAAAACCTAATAAAATTCCACACCTTTGATCAAAAAGTTGCTTACAGAGATAAAGATATATAAATATCATTGCAAAAACAATCCTCGCTCCACTCAAAATCTAAAATGAATATATTTATTTTTGTTGTTATTGATATATGAAAAATACCCGTGACCATTTAATAGTCATGTTTTTTAACTATCCAACAGTTCCCATATTGTATTGTACTCTGCAGGATTAACATTATGTTATATTTCATACGTGTTTTATCTAAATCATAATTAATATTTTACATTTTTGTTGTATATTATACTGCTATTAATAAATAATTAAACTAAAATCACTGTTAAAATTTAAATTATATTTGTATGAATCTAAAAATCATTATTTAAATTTTATCAGTGTTAAATTTGTTATGTATCACATACGAAATATACAAGTCCGAAATAAACATCAGTCTGAAGCTTATCTTTTTAAAATCAAAACTTCTTCACATAAGTATATATAATATATTAAACTGTATTTTATATTTATAAATGTTTGAACATTTTGTGGATACATTAAATATAATTATTATATTACTATAGTACTACCTATATCAGTTAATTTTTTTACAAATATTATAATATAAAAACAATTTGTTATTGTCATTAAATAAATCAAACATTCGTTTTTATGTAATATAAAAATATAAGGATATGAGTTCCGAAATGCTATCATTTGTGCTTTCCAATGTACCCGATGAATGGGAAAAAATTAGCAACTACAGTAAAAGTTATATGCTATTTAATCTGCAGCCTGATACTAATGAGTATAAAAAAATAGCAGATTTGTTTACATCAACACTATTATATATTTCTATAAATAGTATCGAAAGAGTCCAAAATCCCTTTCAGTATGGTCAATTTAAGTTAAGACAAGAAATGTGTGGAATTAAATCAGTGGTAAGAAAAATAAATACATTTTTATAATTTTTTTTATTAAGTATCTCTTTTGGAGGCTGTCCTACACCTGATTTTCAAGGGATTTTGATTAGTGTTTTGTATTTTTTATGATATCTTAAAAAAAATTAAAATTAAATAAATTTAAAATATTTAAATATATTTTAAAAGTAATAAAAAATATATTTTTATCAGTACCATTTTTTATTGCTATATAATCACAATATTTATTTAACAAAAACATGTTTATGTAATTCACATGCCGTGTAACTTTAAAATAACGTAGAAACAAAATTGTACCTTCGTTTGAAAGATGTGAAGTTAAACTATGTTTTGTTTTAATGATTTAAAAAAAATTGTATTACAAATTAAAAATATATCATAGGAAAATAGCCTATTTGGTAAATATTCAATTGTATATCTAAAAAATAAAAAAATATAACATTATTTTGAAAATCTATTCCAACAAAATATCGAAAAAGTTTTCATCTTTTAAACGATGTACAATTCATGTTTCAACGTTTATTGTAGACTTATAGTAGCATTTAAATTACGAAAGTACTATTTCGCTATAAAAATTCGTTAGTATAGAGTCCTCTTAAGAGCACATTACCATCCGATTTTGAATGGGGTTTTTACAGGGGCGGTTCTAGGACTCAAATTTCGTACGGGCACAAATACATTTATAAGTAAGCCATAAGCTGAACTTAAATCCTAAATTTTCTTAAGCTACAGTTTTTTCCTTAACAGTTAACACACATAATAATATTAATTCAAAATATATATATATATATTCTTTATTCTTTAGGTACACAAAAAATAATTTAACATATTATAATGATAAAGTATTATATAAACTATATTTTTATTATATCTGAAATTGTAATCTTCTGTGTTTTATTTTTGCAAACATATCAAGAGCAGGAGTTGGGTCTTTTAACAATTTTTCCGAATTCTCTTTATCTATAGATAATAAAGCAAGGTTACTCAACCTTGGACTTTGCATTGTAGCTCTCAAGTAAGTCTTAATACG
>JAIPRL010005253.1:0-33205 GCA_025469235.1 Pemphigus obesinymphae | reverse complement strand
TAAATTATACCTTTACCTATATTATTTAACTAATATTAAAAATTATTAAACTATATACCAACCTACATATTTTGGCGTTGAGTTACTTGTAGAATTATTTATACATATTTATTTATATATATATATATACCTACAACTAAAATTTAATTAAATATTTATTACATTTTAGTAGGTACCTACATTATTTCCGTGGTTATTTTTTCTCGGGGTTATTTTTTCCGTGGTTATTTTTTCGGGGTCTAAAATTCCGTGGTTATTTTTTCCGGGGTTATTTTTTAGGGGATTCCAATTTTAGGGGCTGCTACTATATATGCTACTAAACTAACCGACTAATTATTGCGGTACGCGCTGAAGATGACAACATAGTTGTTGAAATACGTATAGGTAAAATTAAAGTGTTGAATATTATGACTTCAGGTTTATAATATAATAATTATAATTTTCAAAATGTCATATTGCCATACAGAATGTCGGAAAAATTTGGAGGGACTACCGGAGTTTTATGGGGGGATGTCCTCCTCATTAACACCTATATATGACTGAAAATATTGTGTTTATAAATATGTGAGGATCGATAAATCTTAAGTTCGCCTAGGTGGGTTTAAACACTTGAACCGAGCCTGATGCCCCCCCCCAAAAAAAATTAATTTTTATAAATAGATATTATTTTATAAAATTAAGTATATAATATAATATATCAAATAGATAAAGAGAAATAAAAATTATTTTACTTGTTTAAACATTCATTTTTGTTTATTTTAATGTCAATTGTAACTTCAGGAAACAGACTCCTGCGACACCTAAAATTTGTCTTATCTGGCATACTATAATATTAGGTATATGAGTAATACAGAATAAATATATACATTTTAAGAATATTTTGAACTTGACATTTTAAATTTAAATTGAATAAAACATATCATGGCATATATTGTTATCGTTTATAACACTAAATATATCAATGCCAATAGGTGTTGGTGTGTTACAATAGGATTAGTATATTATTATCTTCGTCCATATACTTACCTATGCCAGGAGATCCATTCATGCTACCACATGGGTAAATATATTGACCATTTTAAATTTTCTATATATTCTATTTTTCTTAGGAAAAGAACATATATTTTAATATATTGTACCTACTTAACATTTTTAATTGAAATTGAATAAAACATACCATGACATATTCTTATCATTTGCAACACTAGAAGTAACTATAGAAATTACAATAAAACAATTGGCTTTGAGAGAGCTTATGTTAACTGGGAAACCATTCATACTTTTAAGTTTCAAAAATTGGCCCTCTAGTTATTTTGAGTTGCCCATCCCTGGTATATATAGGTACACCTGATGTACTATACTGCAGATGTCTTAAATATAAAAACGACAAAGGCCGATTATTTGATATTTGATAAACAGCTAATACTGCGTCGTTTTTTTTAACTTGGGTGAAAAGCACTAAAGCCATGAAAATTCACTAGAAATGCCCTTAAAAGTAATTTTAAAATATCTACAGTATCTCCCAAAGGCCAAATGTACCCTGCAAAAACTAAGGGAAAATGCAGTATGTGTATGTTACATGTACTATATTTTAGAGAATAAAGCAGATTCGATCAAGATACTGCATTTATTCTTATAGTACACTGATTCCCTAATTCACACATGCTGCTTTTTTTTATCTAGTAGTCTTAAACGGGCTACACACGGTCCGATTTGGTCGGCTCGACCGCGACAGTCAGGTCAGGTGTAATATCAGATGTCGTGTGTAGATGTGTCATCTGATTAAAATCCGGTTGGGTATTGTCGGGTGGGTGGCTTGATCTCTCTACTACCTGACCGTATTGGAACGTGTGTAGCGTTGTCGGCCTGATTTAGCCACGTGTTATTTAAAATTTTCAATATATTTATATTTTATTTATCACTTATCAGTCAGTTTTGAAACGTTTAAGTGAAATATTGATACTGTATAACTTGTCGTGACAACCTAGGCGTCCAATTTAAAGATTAAACCCAAAACTATAGGTAGGTATACCTACGTGACGAAGTAGAAATAAAAATAACATATACGTACCACAAATTAAAATATCACGCTGTCGATAAAATAGAACGCCTCGTTATAAGCGAGTAAGTACGTGTAAGTAGTAATGGTACTTAAAAAAAAAAAACAAGGTATTAATGTTATATTATGTAATAAAAATCTACCTCAATAATAAGAAACGTCGGTCGGTCAAATAGAATTGACAGGTCCATAATAAATGACTTACATAATATATATATATATATATATATATATTGCAACCCATCTAGAACTAGCTAACGCAGATGCATACGACCCTAGGATAATATAATATAATTATGCGCTATCGAGAAAAACCACCTGTCAAATGAGAAACGAAATGCATCAAAACTGCATATAACGGTCATATAGGTACCGAATTTCTGACACAAGCGAGGAGCAATGATAAATTAATGTAGACTTCTTTGAAATCCACCATACAAAAATACAGTGAATAATCACTAGTAGAGGAAAGGGGACTATTTAATTTGAAAAGAGTCACTCCGAAAAGTGTAGGATGAGCATTGAGCATATAAAAGAGATCCCGGACCTGCACGGTCAAGGCGGACGACCTATACTATGTCACTATAGCAAGTATGCAGCCTTCACAAGCTCGACGGTTTTTCGAAATTACACCTCCCGAGACTTGGTCATATTTTCATATTTTTTTGGGCTTAGAATATTTTCTTATTCTTTGGACATAAAGTAAGTAATGCTATCAAAAGATAAAAACAATACAAAATATAAGTTATTATTTATGTATTTAGTATTATAATAATAATAATAATAATAATTGATAATTGAACTTTAAATAATTGAATAAGTTTATTCTGCGCAAAACAGTTTTAATTGTATGATAGTATTTAATCATATATTATTATACAGAATCGTATAAATCAATATTTTTAAATTGTACTAATTACATATTTAAATGTTCTTCAATCGTTCAATTTTCAGTTTTCTAAAATGTAGTTAAAATTGCATATATTTAACCTATTACTATTTAAAGTGAGTGTGTAGTATCCTTTTAAAGAATATATTTCTAGATAATTGACAAACACATTTTAGTAGATATGGCTAAACATTTGGTTTCCTTATTGCTAAAGATAATATCGCACCATAAAAATGTGATTAGGTATAATGTTTGAGATACAATTACAACTGTTTAAACTATAAATTAAATATTAATTGAAAAATTTAAATACTATATTATGATTATAGATTTTTACATTTCAGTTTTAAAATTATTCCTTCAAATATAATTCATTAGATAGGTATAGATAGAAAAATCAGTGTCATACAAAGGTTATTTAAATGTTTGTATAATATATTAACAAATATTTAATCTTATAATAATTATTATATACATTTTTTTGATTTTAAATGGTTTTTGTTGTTGTTATGATTATTATTTATTATAAAACTCAATAACATAATTGAGCTATTAAACAGCTTAAAGGAAATTCTAAATAATTATGTAATGAAATAATAATAATTATGATATATTATACACAAAATACAAAATTACTTATATATTTATTATTACAATTTTGATTTATCATTGAAAATTATAACATTATTTAGAGTTTTTAAATTAAAAACATGTTGGTACATATATGTAATATAATATAATATAATTTATACAATTTCAATAATATTTGTATATGTTATATATACATTTTAATGTCATGAAGAAAATTACTTGTTTAATAAAACAATTTTACTTCAATATATATATGAAATAAAAAAATAATTTCAATAATTATTTATCATTATGAAATACAGAATTTATTTTTTGTGCAGGTACTATATTGTCCGGATTTTTAAAGGAGAAGTGAGCAATGGTTTATGAAATTCCTGAAAATAAAAATAGTAACAAACAATAATTACTACCTATTAATAAATTAATATACCCAAGGCCGTATTTAGATTTTATTTTGGAAGGGGAGTCCAAAATATATCTGATTTATAGATTTTGAAAACAAATTTAAATTTATTAATAAATTCATTTATAATCAAATTTTTTAAAATTTTAAATTTTTATGTCCAATATTTTAATATTTGGTGGATTAATATTTAGTTATTTTTGAATTAAAAAGACTACTTTAAGAAATAAATATTAAAAAAGTAAAAATTTTATCAAAAATAATGAATTTTCCAATCAACAGTGGACAAGAATAGGTTTTTTGACACTCTTCCCACTTGTCTAATCTAACGTAACTTAACTTAACCTCCAACTACTTTACCCACCTGTTTAATCTAACTCAACCTATAGAGGGTGAAACACGAGAGCCAAATTTATTCAAATAGGGCATAGAGAAAGGTTGCAAATTTACTGGCTCACCCAACTGGGATAGGCCGTGTCCATGGCATACAGTAGAAGACTTGGAGGTGTTAGTCCATGTTAAGGTACAGCAGTTAGTCTATGTTAGGGTGGAAAGGACTGGCTCTGCGGGCGGGAGGCGGAAAAGGAGATTAGGTTTGGTTAGATAGGTGGGTGGGGGAAGAACAAGGATGTTATGATAGATTAGACATGTGTCCTGTAGGAGCAGTGAGAGATATTAAGTTAAGTTATATTAGGTTAGACAGGTGGAAGGATTGGAGGGAGGTTTGGTTAGGTTATGGTGTTGCCCTATATAGAGCGATGGTTTGAAGGTGTGGTACTTATCCCAGAACAAACCAAAACATACTATACTTATCCTGTATATCTCTGTCCGGAAACTTTCGATGGTAGTGTACATTTTTCTAATAAAATTATGATCAGGTACTTTTTTTGGCAAGTTCAAAAGTTAATAATTTAAAAAAATTAATGTTATAATATTATCTTTAACGATTTACTGTTTGAACTTAAATCACAATCTAAGTAGGTAAGTATCTATATGTTTTTTTTTTAAAGTTGTTCATTAACCGATTGGTTCTAATTAAAAATATTTATATTAATGATTAAAACCATTATACTGTATTCAAAATGAGATTAGTAGTCTGCGGTGACGTTTTTTCGTTGGCTTCAGTCATATGATGTCAACCAGTTCCCTTATCAAGACAACCATGACATACAAAATAATACGCTACATTCCACCACGCTGGTCACCGAGTAGGCACAATGCATTTTCAATTATGTGTTTACTTTAGTTGTCAATACTATAATGATACAAAGCTCCCTTACACAGTGGCGCGCAAGACGAAAGCACAGAAAAAAGCCACGCCTCTGTGCATAAGTTACCCGCCAACTAATAATCTCATTTTGAATAGAGTATAGTTTAAATAAACGTATAAAAAGTTGAAAAAATGTTGTTAGGGGTACAGATACAACCTTTTACATACCTATATTATTTATTAATAATTACACTACTATTACTCACATTGGTTATCTGCCGATTATTTTCATATTGTTTTACTTTATTATATACCACAACTCCCACAATAACAATGATAGTACCAAGTCCGCTCAAGAGAGTAATTGAATTTCCAAATAATAATATTGACATCCATATGAGAAATGCCCGTTTAACAGTATTGGCCACACTAAATCACAAATTATATTAAATAAATAAAATATGTAATTTTTATTTGTTTTAAAAAATCAAGTTAAATAATTCATTACCTATAAGTCACTGGACTTATATAATCCATGAGGACATAAGCTGTAATACTTTGGAAATGGAAAAACACTCCATTTAGTATGAACATAAATAATAGATATAGACTAGTATTGTAAACAACATCATTGATGTTGACTAATACTAATGATGCTGGAATTTGAATAATAATTGAAGCTAAACTTGTATAATATTGCAATTCAGCAGGTCTTCAAAATAAATATAACAGATTATAATGTGGATAATGTATTTTAATTTTAAATAATAAAAATATTTATACTAACGTATACTTGAACTTATCACCACTAATTAGCATTTTTGAATAAACATTTTGTAAACTAGAATTAAAAACATTGAAATAAATAAAAGATAATACAAATTTTAATTAAAAAACTATAATATTTTAAATATTATTACCATTCAGTAAAATTGGTTGCAAGAGCTGCTATAAATCCTGGTATGTTAAATGAGATTTCATTTGAAGAGCATAATGTCAGGCCAACCATTATAGGAACTAAAGATAGGCTTACTAGAAACCCTGTTTGTTCTCCTATAAATCAATATAATTGAGATTAATAAATAATAGAAATCAACCCTTACAATTATTTTACAGATAAATAATATATATTTCATCAATATTATATTATATATGACAATCGTCAACCTTACATACTTACCTAACAATAATTTTGAAATGAAAACAGTAAAGATAGGAGCTGAACTTTTAACTGTTTCTGTAAAACTTACAGCTACGTAATTTAATGATATAAGTCCTAAAAGTACTGTAATAAATCTGTAAGCAAAAAAACAAAACAAATATTAAAGTTGTTATCTCATTTATGTAGACATTTTAACAGTAAAATAAATTACCGTGTACAACCAACTAAACACATATGTATGTAAAAGTTTGGTGGTCGTTTTGATCGGTGTACAGGCTGTTTATACATTCCGCATGGTATGTACAATTGGATAAATCCACAGACAGTTGTCATGATCATTTGAGAAGCTCCTTAAAATATAGTATAATAGTATATATATATAATGTGTTAAGCAAATTGGTTGAAGAATATTAATATTATAAATGGCGTACGTCAAATTGATTTACCTAGCACTGTAGGATCTCCATTTAGATAGGATAGGATATACTTGTTCATAAACAATGAACATCCGCTAAAAAAATACCACAAGACCAAGAACGTGATTGCCCGGAACGAGTGCAAACCATTTTCCATTCGTTTCTCAGCAATAATAACTATACCAGGCGGTTGATTCATAAATATAAAATTTTACATTAATATTATAACAAAACATATAAAATTAATAGAATAATAATTCTACATGGTGGTTTGTTAATTGGAAATAAATATTTTATATATTAAATAAACAGTGTACATTTTTTATTAAATAGTAGACACGTCACAAGTAAAAAAACGAAATTTCAAAAATGTTTTTTTCGATTGTCGTTATCATTCTAAATATTATCATATACATCAGATCCATAGCTAGCTGATTTATCACAGAATATTCTATCACGAACAAGAATATATTCTGTTGATAATATCGTTTTGTAAACTAAATTGAAAATAGGAACGTAAATACGTAAACTCGCGGTTATAACCATATGCATGAAGTTACGTATAAAGTACGAAAATCGTCAAACGTTTTTACTTTTTAGGTTAAAGAAAACTCAAACAAAAGAAGTAACAAGTTTGGATTTACTTTACGAACTTTTTGTTTCCAGCCTCCGCCGATTGCTCGCGAAACGAACTTTTAACTCATTATTACGAGTTACGTTGTTGTGAATAACTATAAAAAAAAAACGTAAGTGTACAATATTTTTTTCAATTATTAACTTACATTACCTACGTGTTACATACTATACTTGTATGTTGTGTAGACAAAAAGGTTTTGTCGAGTAAAGTAATATTTATAAATGTATGTGACACTATAATATATGGTAATGTTTATCCAATATTGTATTAATTTTTAGACGAATTATACGATTATTTAAATTATTGTGCGGACGAATATTGTGTAAAATGTCGCATTACGATCTGTTTGTACCTATGTGATGTATATAGGGATTACGGAACATTAATCACACATAATTATAATAATATAATGTAATTGTTTTAAATAATTGGGTGTCTATAGTCTTATACCTATAACAGTTCATTTCGACATGAGAATCGAATTGATTTTTAAAAAGGTTCCAAAGTAATAATTTATAACTTAAGTTTAAAATTTATAAAAGTAATTGGTTTTTGTATTGAAATTGATAGAAATTTTTCATATTTAAGGTTTTAATTTTAGATTTTGAGTGAAGGGAAGGAGCTAGTGGTTGTAACGATGATGTTTCTTATTTTCAACAATTTGAATAAAGTTTTTTTTTTTGTAGAACCTAGCTAATTTGGTAGTTATGTTGACGATAATTGAAGAGGTAAAAGTCATAGTGGTAGAAGTTAAATTGTTCTCAGTTTAAGAAACAAAAGGTTTTATTAGAAATTGTGGCATCTACCTGTAATACTTTTCTTAATTTATCCTCTTTAGCTGCCATCATAATCATAATCTTTCTTTTCTCTATAAACTCTTTTTCTGGTTAGTAAGGGTTGGGTCACTGGTCCACCCATTTTAAAATTTCGCACACTCATTGCACCACCGGCTGTCACACCAAACTGCTGCATTTGTATTGTATATAACGGCTAACTCGTTAAAAACAAAATTTTTGATATGGAAATGCAACATAAAATATGTTGTTTTAAATAATACATAAAACTTCTAAACTAATTCCAACCCCTAAATTCTAATTTCACCATCGTTTTCTGCACTTCAATATACATAAATTACACTATTAATACACTTAATACACTTAAATATACATCATTTGAATAAAAAAATTTTAAATTTTTGATCCAATTGAAGAATTCGATGGTAAAGTATATTTCTATATATAATATTAATAATATATATCCCCTATCTGTATATATTGAGCGTATTAATGTCGTGAGACACAATTATGGGTCTCACTACACCTTTTTACATTTTATGTTGTGACTCAATTTTAGGTCTCACGGCCAAATTAAGTGACTATGTCGAAAACTCCTTGGCGCTCAACCTGTTAAATATTGTTATGATTGAATCTAGGAAAATATATCCCGGTCATTATAATTTTTTGTATATATATATATTATATATTATATAACACAGAAACTCGTGGTAAGTATTTATACACGGGCTGGTGTTACATAAATATTTATAGAAAATACATAAAAATTAAATAAAATACCGTGGTGTATATGTAAAACTAAACAAATTAGATTCCTAGGTACAATTAATTAAAACAAAAATTATAGGTATAATTACAGATGAACACATATACTATATCATAAATTGTGTTAATACACACAATATATCGCATAATCTGTGTAGTATTGGTAAATTATAAGGTATTTTTATTTATACCTACCATTTTAGTACATTTTTGACATTATTACTAGTATCACTATTTATTGGTTTTGGTTTTTTTATTTCAATTTTAATTTTAATTATTAATTTTTGAGTTATTTGATAAAATTAAAATATTTCATATTTATTTATTTATTTATACACTGAAAAAAAATTGACCGGATATTTTTTCCTACCTTATTTTCGAGAGGATATTTTTTCCGCATACCATATGATTCTACTTAACTTTGTCTTCAAACGTATTTAATTATGTAGATTATATTTATGAATATTACATCACTAACTAGCCTAACTTAACTCCTCCAATTGTGGAATGGAGAATACTATAGTATTAGTTATTAGATATTAGATATTTTGAATTAGGCGAGGGGTTAATAAGTTTATAATTCTATTTTAATTTAATAATTCTTTTCTTATTTAATTTTAAGTGATGATATGATATGATACTTATTACAAACAAAATACAGACGATATATCAATATTTACATATTTATATCATATTTCAGTAAAGTAATAAGAAAAAACAACTTTTTTTTTTTTTATGTAATACCATTGATTATAAATAATTACGATCAACTGTCGAAATATAACAATAAGAAATAATATTATACTCAATTCATATTGTTAACGCTCTAACGGGTGAATACCTGTAGCATACAATTTTGTATGCTGGTGGCCAATCTATAGTAATTTATAATCAATGATAATACCTATGTTTTGAACTTGTGTGCTTTATAGCATTTTTCAAAATTATTAATGTCTAAAATAATATTGTTTTCTATAATAGGTATTTAGGTGTATACAAAAAATAGGTACATACCAGCTTATTAATGTAGTTTGGTTATATTTTATTGTTTAAATTTATTATTTTTTGTCAATAAGTGTAATTTTTAAAATAAAATATGTTCCCAAGTATTATATTTTTACATACATTTAAGTGTTAAAACAATAAATTAAAGAAGTTATTTAATTTAAATATAAATTGTAACTATGTTTTATTGTTGCTTGCTATACAAACAATGGTGCTACTATAGTATGTGGTCTACTTACATGTTTCGAATAAACTATAAAGTATTCGGTCTAATTCGCTATCAAATATTTTTGTAGTTTACCTGGCATAGGTTATTTATAAATTAGGTATAGAATAACTTATTAATGTATAGAAATTCCAGAATAAATAAATATAGATTACAGTACCTACAGAAATTTCACAATTTTTTAACTTATTAATGTATTATTCACCAATTTATCAATACAAATGAACCTTGATTAATTGAAAAAAAAAAATATAGATAACTTAATTTTTCACTGATTCCCTTACATGATTTTGGATAATTTGTTAAAATTTGATGATTATTTGTCTCATGCTGCGTAGATACCAAGTAATTTTATCCTAAATTGCTTATCGTTTGTAATCATGTTTTTCTCTTTATTGTGACTATTGTTAATTGTCATCATTCGGTCACGAAAATTATTGTGTAAATAAATGTAAAATACTTGTAAATCTATAATTTATGAGTAATAAATAAATACATTTTAAATTTAAAAGACCTCGAAAAAACCTCCGTTTCCCTTGAACTTCGACTTATCGAGGTTCCTCTGTATACAAAAATTCCCTATCTAATAAATAAAAATTTTAAAACAGGAGTATCAATCCGACCACAAGGTATATGATGATAATCACTATTTTGGAATGTGTGGGTACTGTGATGATATGACTTGTTCGAGACATACAGAGAGTTACAATAATTTTTTCAGGGATAGGAAAATTATGTATATACATAAATATTTTGTACATCAAGTCTTGTTATAATTATACTGTGGTACCATATCAAAAGTACCTTTTTAATAGCATGTGCCACAATTAAATAGAGTGGTGATCTTCATTGATTTGGTAAAAATTATAGTTGACTTTTTTATGAAAAATATGCGAATAAAAATATATTTTTTGGTGTGTAAGAGAGGATGGCGAGTTAAAAGAAGGATAGATCCCAAAAATATATATTCTGCTTAAACAAAATTTACAGTTGGTCATACCGCTGGTATACCTATATAAAACTAAAAATGTCCTCAAAGTTATTAATAAGAAAAAAATTGAAATCGATAACTTCAGTTCAATTATATTAAATATTAATAGTTAATAGGTATTTTTTTTACCATCAGGAACTTCTTTTCAATGTTTAAAGACATTAGTTTTTTTCAATTTGAAAGTAGGTACCTTTTACCTACATAACACTGTAAATAGTAAAAATACAGTAAAATAGATTAAGAACTTTGATTAAGTAAATATTTTATTTTTAATAACATATTATTAACAAAACCTAGATTAGTTTTTACTTTATTTTATAAAAATAAATCTCAATTTTGAAATACATACCTAACATTATAAATAGTAAAAATATTATTAATTTTATCATAGATAAATGATTTATATTTTTATATATTTTGTATACAATTAGTATGTTATTAAAACAACATATATGGTATATTAAAAACGTTTCGGTAGACGGCATACTATTGTAGAACCAAAACAACAATTATCATAGATTTTAAATTAAGAAATGTTATATAACATAATAAATAAGTGAATTAATGATTTAGTAGATTTTAAGAAACATCCAAATATTTTTATGGATTAAGTATTTAATGATACCTATATAGTTCTTTGTTTGTGATACATGCCAAATTTTTGTATACAGGATTGGTTGGGAATATTTTATAATACAAAAATGGCAGTCCGAGCGCAGTTTGAGAACAACAACGAAATTGGGGTGTTCAGTAAGCTGACAAATTCGTATTGTTTGGTTGGAATCGGTGCATCAGAAACTTTTTACAGTGTATTTGAATCAGAATTATCCGATATTATACCTGTTATCCATGCATCTGTTGCGGGATGTCGCATTGTAGGTCGTATGACTGTGGGCAACAAAAATGGCTTATTGTTACCCAATTCTACTACAGATACTGAATTGCAACACATACGGAATTCTTTGCCAGACAGTGTCAAAGTACAGCGTGTAGAAGAGCGCTTATCCGCCCTCGGAAATGTAATGGTGTGCAATGACTACGTAGCATTAGTTCATCCAGATTTGGACAAGGATACGGAAGAAATACTTTCAGATACTTTAAACGTTGAAGTTTACAGACAAACTGTCGCGTCAAATTGTTTAGTAGGTTCATACTGCGCTATATCTAATCAAGGTGGATTAGTACATCCTAAAACTACAGTGGAAGACCTAGACGAGTTATCTGGTTTAATCCAAGTTCCTTTGGTAGCTGGTACAGTAAACCGAGGTTCAGATGTTGTAGGCGCTGGAATGGTTGTCAATGATTGGTGTGCTGTTTGCGGTACAGATACGACATCTACAGAAATTTCAGTCATCGACAGTATATTCAAATTAGATCCCGATGGCGTACATAAAATGAAAAAACTCAAGGGTCCCCTTATTGATAGTATAAAAGCTTTGTAATCACTTATAAGTAATTTTTATTTTTTAATGTTTATATGATATAACCCTTACAAAATATTTCATATTATTTGAAAAAAAAAAACTTGTTTCATTGTTACAATTTACTTAAATAAATACACAAATATTGAACAGCATGTTATACTAGTTATTATTTGTTTATTATAATATATATATTCTTATTCAGTCAGTGATCAAGTTATCCATTTTTATTTTAGAATTATTATGGACATTGATATTCTCGATTTGATAGAAGACGAAGATGACGACAACCAAGAAGAAATGACTGCTCAGAAGGTATTACAGACTGTTGAGCGGGCATGGCTAAATGAAAAATTTAGTCCCGAAATACTGCCTCACCAGACTGATTATGTTGATTGTTTGCTAGAGCAAATTAAGGGAATGGAAGGGAACCTGGCCAAATTGCCGAAAAGTGATCCAAAAGTTGATTTGCATAAACTTGAACTAGAACGTATTAAATTTATGATAACCAGTTACTTGCGAACTAGGCTAAAGAAAATAGAAAGTTTTTGTGTTAGTGTGCTAGAAGAAGAAGTAAATCGTTCAGAAGAGGACGCATATTTATCTCCTGCTGAGTTGCAATTTGCCAAAGAATTTGCTCAGAACGCAGACAATCATTATGAAACTATACTCAGACATATGCCTAAACTATTCAACAAATTGGACAAAAGTAAAAAAATTATTGAACCCAATAAAAATAGTTTTGTCTTCTTAAAATGCATTAAACACATAGACAGTGTTATCATAAAAAACTCTTTAGAAAGCCAGGAAGAAGAAATTGTATTGGAAGATGGAACCCAACATTTGATGCCCTACAGTTCTATTGCTGAATATGTTAAAAATGGTGCTGTTCAATTAATTTAAATAATTTTAGGAATATTAACATTTGTATTTTCTTAATTCTACTCTCCAAATTGTCGTCATTACTTAAATTATTCATTGTTGTAAAATTTAAATGAATAAACTTCAATAATTGTACTCAATCTGATGTGTATATATATATATATATATCATTATGTATGTAGGGTAAGTTAAGTGTATTAAAGAAATACGTAATGCTATTTATTATACTCATAATTTTCCAATCTGTCTTGGTAATATTTATCATTTCAACACTTATAATTTTTTTTTAACTAAAAATTTTGATTGTCTACACCAAATTTTTTAGAATAAGCAACAATGATTATCATATATAAATTTAATTAACATAACACATATTTTGAAGTATACATATGTTATATTCTATCCTATATCCTACTATACTGTCAATAATAATCTAAAGATCATACTTTGATTTTTTGGGCCCTCATCTTCGATGACAATATAAACTATAAATACATAAAAATAAATAATAAAATAAAATTTACGTATAAAATGTATTTCACAAACATTTATTTAATATAATCCTGACTGGAATAATTATTACAGGAAAAAATTAAAATATAAAACTTACATTTAATACACATACCTACCACTCCACAAACATATTTTTAAATTAAAATTGAATTAACTTATTTATTATTTATTTTGTATTGGAATACACTTATTTGATGAACGTTACTTTTTCTTTTTTTTCGGAACTGGTGATTTAGGTTCTGCTTGTCCTACATCAACTTTATCTATTTTATCAATTTTCTTTTTGACTGGTGCAGAAGAAGGTGCTGGCTTTAAATTCTTTTTGAGTAATTTCTTTTGTTCCCTTTCTTTTTCTTCTAATTCCTGATTCTCCCTTTCAATTAATGTAATTAAAGTGTTACACCGTCTTTGGAGCTCATTAGCCGTTCGACTTTTAATAAACCAATCAAATCTAAATTGAGGAGCACACCTAAAACAAATATTCAAATAACAATAGAATAAATAATTTAAATACTTTGATTACTTAAATACTTTTCTTATAGTACCTTATAGCGGCTCTTAATTCTTCATACACATTTTCTTTATCAAACCCAAGTTTATGAAGCATGCAAACTAAAAATCTATCTTCTTCTTCAGTATAATTTTTGCCTTTATTTGCTCCGTATGAAATACGTAATTGATGAAATGGAGCTCTATATCTTGTCATCTATTGATACATTATGTTAGAAAAAAAATGTATTTATTGCATAAATGTAAATAATAAATATATTACTTTAGCGTCTAAAGCTCTTTTTATACTAGCTCGACGTTGTATTTTGGATTCTCCTCTTTCTATTTGTCCCATAATACGATCAATATCTTGGAATTCGTTACATCTTTCCCAAAATACTGCACTGTATTCTCTTACTTCTTCAGCTGTTTTACCTAAAATTAAAATATATAGTTATATATAGTTCAAAATTTTTTTAACATGTATATTGACACCTAAGTAATATAATAATAACTATTATAGTACCTTCCACTTCTTTTGATATATTATCAATGTCATCTCTGCCATATTTTTCATTGGCTTTAATGAATTGATTAAAATCGCGTTTATTCCAATTTGTAAACCCCTAAAATTAAACATATAGAAAAAAAGTTAAAAATTAAAATTAAATTAAAAAGAAAATTACTTTTGTTAATAAAAGTTCCTTTTCAGCTTGTTCTTCTTCAGTGAGTAACTGTGCTTCATCAATTTTTTTCTGTTCTTCTTTTTGTATTCTTGCCGCATCTGCACCTAATTCTGGATTTTTCGGTACCTATTTATATAGGTTATATAAATAAATTTAAATTAATTAATAAAATATTGATATTATATTAAATTGACTATTGTCTTACTTTGTATCCAACAGTTTGTCTATAATAATAAATTTCTTGATCGAGTAAATCAAATAGACGAGTTGGAAAGAATTGGAAATCTTGAACCATCGGTTGTTTTGGTGGTCGAGGTGCCTATAGGAAAATTATTATATTATATATATTTTATTTATAATACAAGGTAAATTAAGTGTAGGTTTACTATAACTTGTATAAATCACATGATGGTACCTTAGGTTGTTTAGGTTCAGATGTCCTGAGTGCTTCACGGAAATAAGCATCAACAGCATAATTGGCTTTACGCTCTCGTTTTGGAGGTTCTATCCAATTTCCAATTCCAATTAATTTTTGTTTCTCCCTGTAAATAGTAACCTTATTGTTAAATTAATGTTAATACATATGTTTCTACATGGTTACAAAAATTATATAGGGTTTGTAATTTTATAATAATTAATAGTTTTACATCTTCTCCTATTTCCCAATTTCTAAAGTGCTAAAGGTTTACATATTAGGGGAATCAAAGATGGTTCTTAATAGTAACAACAAGTTTGGTAATTATGGCCGGCTTGCACCAGAGAAAAATCTCATAGGCTATATCTCATCTCATTTGCTACCTAGGAGTCTAACACCAAAAACCTTGTGCACCATAAACACATTTCGACAACTTGGCCCAAATTTGTAAATTTTGAATAATAATTATAATAAATAAAATATTTCCTAATTAGACAATATACCTGTAGTCTTCTCCTTCAAATGTATACAATGATGATTCTTGTTGAGCATCTAACGTGAAATTTCTTAATGATGATTCTCCCAAAGATTCCAACTTTTGCTTCATTTCTTCAGTCTAAACAATATTGCACACTTGATACTCAATACTTAAACAAAACAAGACAAATACTAAAATATATACTTTTTCTTCTCCTTTCCGTAATATAGTATCAATATCTTCATCTGTAATTTCAGAATCTTTAGATTGGAAAACGTGATTTGCACCATGTCTGATCATGTTCAACATTTCATCTTTATTCAGAGCATTTTTCTGATTATCCATTAATCGACCTTGTTGAATAACCAATTTATCTAATCTGAGCTTAACTTCAGCTCTTTCAACAATTTTTTCTTCAACTGTATTTTCTGTTATCAGTCGGAAAACTCTAACTTGTTTTTTTTGCCCGATTCGATGAGCTCGGTCCTAAGGTTAAAAAAAGAGAAATTAAAGACTTATATATAAAAATAAAAAATGTATGTATATACTAACCATCGCTTGTAAATCCATTTGCGGATTCCAATCGGAGTCATATAGAATTACAACATCTGCAGTAGCTAAATTAATACCTAGACCACCAGCTCGAGTAGAAAGTATAAAAACAAATTTTTTACTATTCGGTTCATTGTATTCATTAATTTGGCGTTGTCGATCTTCGTGAGGTGTTTGCCCGTCCAAACGACAATACTGAAAACAATTCATTGTTACTGAACAAAGAGATAAATACAACTAATAAAAACCTAAAATAATCAAATAATATATATCAGCACACGTGGTATCAAAATATAATCTAAACATTTTTAAAAATATCAATTTTTGTTAAACTGTTAAAACTTTTTTTAATTTTGTTTAAATTAAATATTGTACCCAAGTTAAATGTCTGGGATCTTTATTAACCCCCATGACCCAGACTTGACCAACCACTTCTCATAAATTCCTGGCCCTATCCAAGTATTTTCTATATAAGCCCGAAAATAATAAAAAAATTTGTCCTGCATTAAACTAACACTTTTTGTTTAAAGAGAGTACGGTCAGAGTATTCAAAATATAAGTCCGGCCGGTCTAAACAAAAAAAAAAATAATCAAAATTTTTTTCAATTTGGTCCAAAAATGTTTTATTTAAATAAAAACACAACTAGGTCAGGTATTCAGTATAAAAGATCGAACTAACTTATCGGATGTACTTATATTAATGTCAGTTTAAGGAAGAATTATTGAAGAATTCTACACAAACTTATTACCAGTATCAATGGATAATTTTTTGGAATATGACAAGACAAACCTACAGAGTATCAAACAATGCGGTAACCAGTGATGTTACAGATTTCAATTCTAACTCACTTAAGTACCTATTGTCTAATAAATAAGTAACAAATTACTCATACTAAAAAATAATAGGTTACAATAAAACGATAATAGTATAGACTTTAACATTGTACATTAAAACACTACAGAGAAATAACATGATAAAATAAAATCATGTTGATGGTTGATTATCGATTTGGATTAATAATATTAGTGGGAAAAATGATGTACCCAAGAACTACAAAATACAGACCATCTAATATCTATTATTATCTAATACTTACTACAGGCACCTGCATTGAATATATAATACATTTTATTTTATAATAACAATATTATATATTATAATTATATTATATTCTTATTTCAATAAAATCATGTTTGAAGTTATTACTGAACATTTTTAGATAATTTCGTTAAAAATAAGACCTGGACCGAGTATTTTATTATTTTGAAAAGCTTGGCTCGGCCCGAAAATGTTTATATTTTTAAATGCCTGGGTCAGATATATATTTTTATTTACCCGTGCAGGTCTTTAATGCACACTAGTTTGGTTAAATATGTTTAGTAACCAAATATACGTATTTCTACATAAACTCCTATTATTACAAAGTTTTTTTTGAAACTTGCAATAAAAAAACTTCGATTTAAATCTAATACATATCATAAAATATAGTAATTAATTTAAATGAACACATACATTATATCCTTTCCAATGCATATAATCTTCCAGAATATCCATCATACGTGTCATTTGACTAAACACTAGGACACGAGAATCCTGTTCTTTCAATGCCTTCAATAATTTGTCAAATACGACCATTTTTCCACAGTTAAAAATCTAAAACACCAAAATACAAAAAAAAATGATTCTATGCAAAATTCCAAATAATTATAAAATGATGCGTACAATATGTTCGTCAGTAGTATAAGGAGGACCTGGTTCTGCACCATCAAAAAGATATGGATGATTACTACACTTTCGCAATTGCATAAGAATATTTTGAAGTCTCATTTTTTCAACTTTACCGGCACCATTTACTACATCTATATCTTTCATTAAAACTTTTGTATACCTAGAATAGATAAAAATATTATATTATGTTAAATGTGTAATATAATTAAATATCTACCATTCTCGCTGTAATTTACTAAGGCCAACATAAACTTTAACTTCCTTTTTGGGTTTTAAACGTTTTTCCACTTCAGATTTTAATCTTCTTAAAAGAAAAGGTCTTAATACCTAAATAACATTATATAAATAATAAATATTATTTTGTCTACTATAAAAATTATTTATTGAAAATGTACGCACAGCATGAAGTCGTTCGATTAAAGCATTATCCCCAAGGCAATTATTTGTATTAAACCATGAATCAAAATCCTGTAAAATTTTTTTAATAAATAATTATTTAAATTTTAGGAGTTATTTAAAAATAACTTACATCTGATGAATTGAATACATCAGGTAGTAAAAAGTTCAACAATGCCCACAATTCATGCAAATTATTTTGTAATGGTGTACCAGTTAATAATAATCGATTCGTAGTTTTAAACTCCCGAATAATTTCTGAAAGCTTGCTCTTTTCATTTTTAATTCGATGTGCTTCATCAATTACTAAATATCTCCATTGGATTTTACGTAATACTGATTTTTCACAAATGATCATTTCATAAGATGTAATACATACATCCCAGTCTCCAGGAATAAACACTTCACGGATAAATTTGGCCTAAAATATATGTTTATATTAGTAAAAAACCTATAATTTAGTATATTATTAAAATATACTAATATTTAATAGTTTTATTTCGATATGAAAATTCTATTAAAATATATAAATTAAAAATAAAAATAACAAATCTAGACTTAAAAATAATTAAAATTCCTAAAATTATTTATACCTAATTTAGTATCTACTATCTATTGATACCTATTTGATTATTTAAAAATTAAAATCAATATATACGCACTCTTGTTTCTCGATCTCCAATTAGGCAAACTGTTCGAATTGTAGGACACCATTTCTTAAACTCATTTACCCAATTTTGTAATGTTGATTTAGGAACAATAACCATATGAGGTCCAGGTATGTTTCTATAATGTTTCATGTATCTACATACAAAATAATAATAAGTTATTATTTGAAGACATTTTAATTAGATTCTTAATACTTCTATGAAGTATAAGTAGGTATGTCAAGTAACAATGTACAAATAAAATAATTATATTTTGGTAATATAAAATTTAAATACTTACCCCAAGAGTGAAATAGTTTGTAAAGTTTTACCAAGACCCATTTCATCAGCCAGAATACCATTAATGCCATTTTCATATAGTGAAATCATCCAATTCAAACCACGTACTTGATAATCACGTAATTCACCATTTTGTATATAGTAAGGAGATTCTTCAAATTGTGTAATAAATTTATCTCCTGATAATGATTCTTTTAATAATTCTTCGTCTTCTTCTTGTTCAGTTTGACGATGACGAAGGCTTTATACAGATAAAGAAATATTTTATTTTAATATAAATATTTAAATTACAAAACTTGATAGTTATGAGAACACTTAGCTTGATGGAGTGAGAGCTGATATTAAGGAATTGAAAAATCAGTTGAATAAATTGAGGTAATAAGAAAAATGTATGAAAGTTTAAAAAAAAACCTGAATGGCTTGCTAGGAAAAAATTGTCTATTATATTGATAATATTTAATTACTCAGAATCTCCAGATTCAGCTTTAGATTTACGAGGTCTACCCTTGGTCTTTTTAGGTGTACCGCCTGTACTACCAGCAGTATTAGCTTCATCTTTCTTTTGATTAGTTGACGACATAAAATGAGCAAATATCTCAGTTTGTTGAAGAAGGTAATCAAATCTTTTCCCGCGATCAGTTTCCTACAAAATAATTATTTATTTCTTAATAAAAAAAAATATGGTAAAATAAAATCATTAAACTTACAACTTTAGCACCAAATTCACCAGTTTTTCCTTTTGATGAAGTTGCTTCATCTTCAGATCCACTCTAAAATTAATACATTTATTACATTAATCAACTATGAAGTATACAATACATGCATTTTATTAATTGATTATCTCTTTTAAATATTTAACATACTTTCTCTGAACACTACCAGTACCTACCTTTGAACTTGCTCCTCTAAATTAGAATTTAGCCGATTTTTTCCATAATAAGTAGAAACAGAAATGAGATAAACTAAGAACCAGCGAGGAAATTCACAAAATAATATTAAATACATAGCTAATTAATTTTATATTTAACTCATTACCTATTTTATATCTAACCCGTTATCTACTTGAATTTTTCATAATTGTTAAATTTTCTATTAGGTATTTTTTTGACATGATAATTTCATATTACAAAACTTAAACTTTAAACAAAAAAACCCTAATTAATATTTTTTAATAATAATAGGATAAGATACCTATAGCTTTTTAATTAATTAATTTAAATTTAAAATAATTTAATGAAATGTATTTATTTATTTTGTATGGCATTTATGGAAATAATAATTATAGTTGGCCACTAAGACAGATTTTTTTAATGTATTAACATTTTATTTCTAATTATTTATTTATTTTTTTTTATTAAGATTACTATTTTGGTTTTTGCTAAAAAGAATTAATTGATTTTAATGTAAATAACTGACATTTACATACCCAGTAAATTTTATGAACAAAAGAAGATTAAAGATTCATTTTTAGTACTTATAAAACTTTTATATGGCTATGGTCGAGTTGGCCAATTGGTATTTATTTATTTATTATATATAGTATCTGTGATAAAAGTGATTCTTACTTATAAAAAGTCAGTACCTATTTATATATATTTTTAACAATTTATTAAATAGTTTTGTTATTTTAATTATATACCAAATTTTGTAACCCATTTTTATTATAATATTGAAAGTAGGTATTTCATGTGTTTTTGATTATAACCAATGGGAAAACATATTTAAAATTTAATTTTTTTTAAATGCCTACAATGGGCAACTTTATTAAAAGTACTACCTAGTCTAAATTGTATTTTCCACTTAAAAAACGAAAAAAAAAACTGAATGGTCAACATTTTAAAGTTTCATGGTGGAAGTTGGCTTGGGAACATTTTTTTTATTTTTATTTTAATCAAATGTCTAAATATTTTTAATGGACTTCCAAATAGGTACATGTTGAGACCCATATTTTGATAATGACCCAAAGTTTCTAAAGTGAAATGGTAAGGAGATATTTCAGAATGAAAGTCAAAAGTGGCCAACTTCAACCAATAATACAGTTTATGTTACTGACCATATTTTCCGTTTTCGATCTGTTTAAATTGTTCTTTTTGCTCGACGATCCTGCTTTTTTAACAGATTCAGGTTCATAGTTTTCGTCATCAACTTCCATGTCGGGACTGTCCATTTTAGTATATGAATATTATGCTATATGGAAACACACGACATTCGTTCTGATTAACAGTGAAATTATCGGCAAAGAGCAAGAGAGCGGATAAAGACGATGTAAAAAACTTACCAGTCAACGTTTTCGTGTCAAATTTATTAGTTGGTGATCTAATAACTATGAACTAAACATGAAGTCAATAATATATTATAAAATTATAAAAAATGCCAACGGAATTAAACAATTAAACCGCGAAAACGGAAGCAAGACAAAAAAAAATACCAGTTAAAACACACAATACATGAAGTAAAATAACCGGAACACTGAAATTGTTTGTAGGCGTTAAACCGCAGCAGCACTGCAGTCAATAACTGCCAACAATCGGATCTACATTTCGTTACAGTGTTGACAACCATATTTAAAATGTACAATTAGTAATTTTCAAAATATGCTTGGCAAATAATATATTATATGGAAATATTATGGTAAGAACGTTTAAATATTAATTTTGTTATATTTTTGCTTTATAAATCGTACTAACGATTGATTATTTTAAAGTAATATTATTATTTGCGTATTTAAGGGGACAACATCAAAAAAAAGATAAATTTTTATGTGCACATTAGTTTTTGTTCATTATCAAAAAATTGATAAGGTATTTTGATTATGATTGCGATATCGTGCGCCGACTGCGCTGGATTCCAATTTCTAAACACGTGTGTCGTCTGTTGTTGCTCATCATCTTCGAGCATAATATATGTAGAGACTAGATTTATTGAACCTATTGCTTTGACTTTAAAGTTTCAACATGGCTCCGAAGAACGTGATGAAGAAAAAATTACAGTCAAAAAAAAATAAATCGATGAAAAAAAAGTCTGCAAAAATTATTTCTAAACAAGTTGAAATGGATAGTGATGAACACGACGATAATAATAGTAACGGTGATTCGGATGGATCTTTGGATGCCATTGAATTTGACAGTGAGTAACATATTAATAACTTTTAGAATCCACATTACGTATTGTTTTTGCGGTTCATTTGTTTAGGTGCATCCGATCATGACGCTAGTAGCTTAAGTGAAGATGATGGGGGTAAAGTCTATGACAGTGATGATTTAGATGGAGATATAGAAAAATTGAAAACATCAGATCCAGAGTTCTATAAATATTTAAAAGAATGTGACAAAAATTTATCAAAAATGGGTCAATTAAATGATGATGAAGATGACGATGATGACAATGATGATTATGACGAAAATGATGTGGAGGGTATAAAATCTGAAAAATTACACAAGCCTCCGGTGAACTTGGAGGTAAGTAATGTGTTATAGGAATTCACTTTAAAGTAGTTAAAAATAAATATATAAATCCAAATTAAATGAAATAGGTACCTATAAGTTATTCACTCCAATTATATTTAATATTTTAGATTGGCAGTGATGAAAGTGATTTTGAGGAAGGGCCAAGTAATGATGGGGGAGATTTTACTGTTATCACATTATCTATGATACATATTTGGAGAGAAAAACTTAAGAATACGTAAGACTAATTTTTGTTAGACAACTATGGTTGTCTAGATAATACATTTTATTTTATATATCTAAAAATATGTTATTATTTTAGGAAACAAAAATTAAAATATATTACTACAGCAACTAAAGCAATGACAGCAGCACTACAACGAGTGTCTGTAGGTGAAATTAAAAAACCTACACCTTATAAAGTTGAAGGAAGTTCAGGTAATTTTACCTACTTTTAATTTAATTTAAATTTCATTTGTTTTTCTTTTAAAATCTACAACATGTTTTTCTAGTATTCAATGCTGTACTTCAAATGTGTATGTTTGATTTGTATCCTGCAATTTTAAAGTTTTTGAAACTTCCTCCTGGTTCATCATCAAAAAATATGATTTCTAAATCAAAACGATGGAAGAAAGTGAAAATGACTTTACGTGCATATTTAACTGATTTAACTAAAGTAATGCTAATTTTTTATTTATTACAGAAATTTTAATTAATATACTGATTTCAATATCATAGTTACATCATGTACATTTTCTATATCTAATTATCTAGTAAACATTCATATGTATTGACTTAATTTTCTAATCATCTAACTTAAAAATATCAGTATAACATATTAAAATCAATTTTAATTCACAGATGTTAAATAATGTGTCTAGTGAAGACATTACTTGTGTGCTTTTAAAACATTTTCATCAAATGGTGCCTTTTCTATCATGTCTTCCAACAATTGTGAAACCGGTTTTAAAAAGATTTGTTGCACTGTGGAGTGCTAATGATTGTGAAACTGTTAAAGTTATTGCTTTCTTGTGTATATTGAAGTTGGCTAATAGTGACCCATCAGCATATCTAGAAATGGTTCTTAAAGTAAATGATTTAAATTGCATAGTTTATCCGATAATATTTTCTCATAAATATTAATGTTTCATTAAAAAATGTTTTATTTAGGCAATGTATGTTGGATATATTGCTAATAGCAAATTCATCACTCCAAATTCTTTACCTGGTATCAACTTCATGAGACAATCATTGACAGAAATGTTTACTATAAATGAACCAGTTTCTTATAACCATGCATTCTTGTACATCAGACAATTGGCTATTCATCTTCGATCAGCTGTAACTTTAAAACAAAAGGTATATATAGATTAAAATTATATCTTTAATGTTATATGTACTTTAAATTGTTTTTGATTTTTCAAGGAAAATATCCAATCAGTTTACAATTGGCAATATGTATCTTCACTTAAGTTGTGGACAGATGTTTTATGTGCCTCATTAAATAAAAAACAATTACAAACTTTAGTTTATCCACTTATACAAGTATATTATTTTTAATTAATAATATTTTAATATACCTGTATCTATATAATTTTATTTTTATTTTTATTAAAATTTTAAATAATATATATCTACTTCAACATTTTTAGATTATTGTTGGATGTGCTAAACTTATACCAACAGTTCAATATTTACCATTAAGATTTCACTATATTTCTATGTTAACTAAGCTTAGTAAAGAAACTGGAAAATTCATACCTATTCTACCACATATTTTAGAGGTAGGTATAGAATAACTTTTACTTATATGAGTAACTTCTTTAAATTATTTGTTTATTTAAATATTTTAGGTACTCAATATAGTAGATTTTCAAAAGAAACACTCCAAAACATCTATGAAACCAATGGATTTTACTTGCATATTGCGTCTATCTAAATCACAATTACAAGAAAATGTATTTAAAGATGCAGTTATCGAAAGTATACATTGTGCTCTAATGGAATATCTTGTTGTAGAAGCACATACAATCAGTTTTCCCGATTTAGTAGTACCTTTTATCATTAAGGTACGTTCTATTTTATATAATTCAAGATGATGCAATACTCACATTCTGACTATTTAATGGTAAAATAGGAAATATAATGCTCTTTAAAATTGGAATTTAATTTTAATTAATTAATAAAAAATAATTAATTTAAATTCATAATTGAGACACCCTTAATTAAATTTGAAGAATCAACAGAATATCTTTAAGGGGGTCTTTTGATAAAATATCTGACAACTAGTTAAAAAAATTAACAATTTAATATACTAACTTCTTTGTCAGATAATATTTTATAAAAATGTATCGATGTGCTCTTGGAAATATTTTATTAAGTTTTTAAATTTGATGTTGGATGTTAACTGTAAATTTAACTAAAACACCACAATTCCACAAGTAACAGTTTTAATTATTTTGCCAATTAGATAGCGTATAGATATATTGGATATATTCAATGTATATTTTATTTTTATAAATTACTATTTTTAATTATGTTAATACAATTTTAGATGAAAGAATTCCTTAAAAATTGTAAAAATATAAATTATACTCGAAAATTACGTACTTTGATGGACAAAGTGAAAGAAACATCAATCATTTTAACTGAAAAACGAGGAAAAAGTGGTATTTCACTTCACGACCTAAAAGCTATTGAAGCATGGGAAGCTGATATTAAGTTAGCTGGTACACCTTTGTCTCAATATTATGATAGTTGGTTCAAATTAAATCAGCAACAAGTTGCAAGGAAACTAACTAATAATATTGCTGTAAGCATTCTGTATTTAAGTTTCAGAATTATTTGGAATTAATGTTAATTTTATATTTTATTAGCTTGGAGAATTTAATATTCCTACTCTGATAAAACATAAGCCAAAAGAAAATGGGGATGGACCTGCTGAACTTTTCCCTTCAGACGATGAAGAGTATGAACCTAATTTTGGGTAAGAAAATGTTAACAATGTATACACAATCTTTTGAACCAGAGTTGCATAAATCCTAATATTTTTATAAAATAAAATGGTATTATATATATAAACGGTATATATATTTAAACGGTAGATTAAATTCAAAAATTAATTTTATTATCAGAGTAGTAGAAATATTTGGATATCATACATAAAAAAAAAAATACAAATATTGCCTTTAGCAGTTGTTGTTGAATATGTTAACGAATAGTTGACAAATACGATGGCATAATGCATCATAATAATATCAAGTGCTATCTTATATTAATTAGTTGAAGAACAAATTTTAGAACCTAACCTAACGGATCGCACATTAAAACTAAAATATATGAACTTTCTTTCTTCCAATTTTGGATATTTAATAAAATTAAGTACCCTATAATAACCAAGTAAAGCAATAATGAATACGTTATTGCCGTTTTCCACAACTTATCTCTATGAAATTGATTTTCCACACTTGCTTATATGTATAAAAACCAAAACACGAACAACTTTTTTCGGTCAAAGAAGAAATGCGACTACGTTTATCATCCTTAAATTGAACTATTATGCAAACAACATCAAGCACGTGTTTCACACTAATATTGAAATAAAAATGTGTACTGTATTATTATTGTGGTCCAGATTTATATTCTCACCTAAAATATGATACTAATATTCTCCTTATATTTTCTTGAACATTTGAAAAGTATGTAAAAAATTATCAATAGACATAGAATAAATATAAAAACTGATTTAATATGCATTTTTTTTTTTTTATTATTAACTTTTTTTACAATATTCCTTAAATAATTGTTTAAGTGAGGTAGGTATACACTTGCGTAATGAAATACCTAATTGCACATTTTATTTTATTTGTTTTAAAAACTTAAAAACATACAATCGCGAAACAAAATATTTGGACATTTGATAGACAAATGCGTTGTTCTAATCACTATGAAAATGACAGCTAGCATTGCCGGTTAGGAACCATGTTTGGTGAACGATACGGCAACTTATAGTTCTATCATATAGAATAAGTTAGAGGATACTACACATACATTTGTTGTCTGTCTTACATACGCATAACATACATAGCAAATCTATTTACCACATTCTTACTACAATTTATTTATAATTAATATTAGAATAAATTAACTTATTATAAAATTTGTAGAGGAAAATATACATTATGCTCTTTAAATTTCATTTTTATAACTAGTTACCTATATGTATTAAAAAAATGAGTTTATTTAACTATTTATAACTTATATAAAAATAACATTTTTTTTAAAAAACCCACGCCAAAGCATAGTTTATGTTCTGTACAAATTTAATAATAGGTAAATTTACTCTAATATTAATTTTAAATAAACTGTAGTAAGAATGCAGTATGTAGATTTGCTATGTTATGCATATGTAAGACAGAGACAACAAACCTGTGTAGTGTGCTTTTAAGTAAATAACTAAATGGTAATGGTACTACCATTAAAATAAATTAGTATTTTTTTCTCACCATTTTAAAAATATTCCAAAATTGCTAAATTCCCATGAAATATTCTCAAATATACAAAAAATATGTTTTCCCGTAAACTCTGTTAAATAAATCGTCCACATTACTCTTATAAGATTGTATATTCTTATATACATAGTAACGATATGTAAAAACATAAATCTGGACTAAGGAAAACATCATCGTCTAAGAAGTTCCAAAAAAAAGTCATCAACATCCAGGCAGGTCCTGTTAATTACATATGATTTAAATACTTTTTTTTAAGGATTTAAGTAAAAAAGTTTTTGCAACAGGAACAACGCACACCTAATTTCAACTATTTTATTTCTAAGTTTGTTTTCCTTAAATATCAATTACACAGAAGTTCCATATGTAGAAAAATGTCACTATTATATAAATTACTGTTTTCACAGAAGTATCTTTCATGAATTTTTCATGTAATCGTGTTATTGATTATTTATCTAATACTATATCAACAATTAAATAATTTATGTATATTATATATGATATTTTAGGTCTTCAGAAGATGAGAATGAAGAAGATGAAAGTGACGGTGATAAAGATGAATGTGATGAAGATGAAGACAATAGCGATGAAGATAACTAATTTTAAATCATTGTTATAGAATAAAGCGTTTTATACAATATACATGTTTTTAATAAACCCCATAATATTTTTGTTCTTTTTAAATACCTATTATTAATTTAGTTCAAAAAATGGTTCTATAAATATTACATTTAAATTAAGTGTATAAGTAAAAAATTAAGACTAGAAGAGCAAATCCATGGTGGTAGTGGGAGAGGAAAAGTTGCTCCCTCTATAAAATGTATGCATATAATTTATAACTCCTGATTAATTCTTTTCATAGTATAATTAATTTGTACCACTGATTATGACTTAAATTTGGATCATTTTAATGTTTTTTTTTTTATAACATTGAATAATATATAAATGGATATTTTTAATTTTAGTACTTTCTTGAATATTGATGAGCATTAAAACAAACACCAGTGTGAAACCACAGAATGAATCCATGTACATTGAATTGCCTATGCCATAAAATAAGTACGGTGCAATTTGATCAATGCAGGAAAAGCACCTAAATTTCCCCTATTACGAGTCATGCGGTACAATTTTTTTTACTGTTTTTATCACTTGGTAGTATCTTCCTGAAAGTGACAACGGACATACTAAAACATACATATTCTAAAAGTATAAAATTCCCTATTCAACGATAGTAGTCGTCAATTGCTCCTGCGTTTTAAATGCGAGTAATGAATTGATAAAAAAAAAATAATTGTTTACGAGTCACGCGGCAATAATGTCGTACAATTAGTAAGCCACCATCTCGGTTTTTACCACTTGGTGGTATTTTCTGGAAAGCGGTGACAGATTTGTCCATAGATCTATGCATATATTTTAGTCTGTTCTAATTATATTTTGTAGTGCTAGGTTGTTTCCACTTGATATTAATTTTTACTTATATTATGCAATATTCAATTTTATACAAATTTAAGATTAAATTAAAATTTCAATACTCATAATAATGAATAAATTATTTGTACTTCTAATTTCGAAATTATTTATTTACTTGGGTTATTTGACTTTTTTTCAAGTATTATGTAAATTAAGTAAAGAAACTGTTCTAAATTAGACAGTAATATTAAAATTTAAAACTATATTTAAATAAACCAATTTTATACCAATATAATTAATTTTGAAATCACTGAGTAGATTAATATATAAAATAATTCAGTTATCAAAATTATTTTCTGGTTATATTATACTTTTATTAAATTTTAAGTACCTATCCCCGCTGTTGTTATAGAAAAGATCTGCAGGCTTAGTTTCATTCATGTTTCATCGACTAACATATGGTGAAAATCTAACTTTTTGGTTGGTAATATCAGTAATATGGATAATAGGAATTTCTGCATACAGCAATAATTTATAATATTAACATCCACAATCTTCGCACTTTTGATTTTAAGGATTTGAGATCAAACACTACTATTTGTCTTTAGTTTGGTACATGTCTGAAAAATAATTAGGTATCTATCCATTATTTGCATATGTTTATTTATTAGGATTATATAATATAATTTTGAAATCAAAACTATAAGAAACATCTAACATTTTTTTTAATTTAGCTATTAAAGAAATATTTAATTTATAAGGAATATTATGATTGCAAATAACACACAAAAAAATTCTAACAGATTTATCTATATTTTATAATAAATTGAATGATTATAAATGTATGAATAAAAATGATTAAAATCGTTCAAAATAAATTATGATAGTTACTACTAAGCAGATAGGTACCTACATACCTACTTAATATTTAAATACTTTTTTTAAATGTAAATGATTAATGAAATATGAGAAAGTGATTATACACTAATAGAATATTTAATAATAATATGATTAATTTTGATAAATAATTAAAACAAATTACATAAATGTATAAGATGGATTATTATGAATATAAAATTGGAAAAATTTAAGCCTGGGTTACCTATACATTAAATCTGTTTAATTTAATCTGTGGTTGAATGTTGATGTTGAATCAGTCGGTCGGGACTATATTATATTACCTATGTAGCGGTTGAATTGTAAAAAAAATAAGGACCGACTATGTGCTTAGTTAAAAAAATCAGCATTCCAGCCAGGATAACCCATTAGAGAACTTCGTCCCCCCGCTGCACCCCCTACCCAAAGTTTCTCGGCCTAGGAAAAATTTTAAAAACATTTTTATATTATTATGTACCTAAGTACCTAGGTAACACGAATAGAACATAGAAAATACAAAAATTTTTTAGATCAACGTCGGGTTACATATTTTCAAGAAAGCATAGTTAAGGCATTCCTCTATCAAAAAAATTGAATGTTTATTATTCATTTTAAATTAATTATCGAGGTTGCTGTATATGTAGAACGAAATGAAAAAAAGAAAAGAAAAATGGAAGGTGTAAAGTTATCAAAACGAACTTATTTTAAAACTATTTTGAAGAGTTTTTTAAATAGTACTTTCATAAATTAATATGGGTATTAAAAAGATTTTAACAACGCAAAACATAATATGTACATAATAATTATACATAGGTCACAATTAAATATATTGCATAATTACTTCAAAAAACATTGATTGAATATTTAAAGGATTGAATTTCAATCGTTATTAAATAGATCCGTTACCGAACGACCTGCTAATGGTGGCAGAAAAACCGTACACTTTATGTCTTCTTATCTCTAGTCTTCATGAATATATCACAATTCTGTGATTATAATGTCGAGGTGATAATTGATAAGGAATTCGTATTTTATAAATCGGAAAAAAAATCAAGATATTTGTGAATAGTGTTTGGTTTATATTATATTTAAAGACAATTTAATTGTAAAATTTTTTAGTTTTGATTATTCTATACGCTATGAAACATTTAAAATTTATATCTAGGACTGTTTTAGTACGGAATGACAATGTTGACGAAGCGTGCCGCATATTGAACCGCATAATGGGTTCGGAAGGATTTTTGGATCAGTACAGGCGAACAATGTTTTATGAAAAGCCAACGCAGATGAGACGGAGAATTAATTATGAGAAGTGTAAAGCCATCTACGATGAAGACATGAAGCGAAAAATTAATTTTGTTCTTCGTAAAAATCGACCTGAGCCATTTCCTGGATGTTATTAATAGTATAAAATATAATGATACCTAACATTATTTGTTAAAATTATTTTTTACACGTATTAATGTCTTTTAAATGTATCTTGTAAATTTAGAATTTAATACAGTTTGTAGATTTATATTGAACCTTTGTGTTTCTTTAATTTCCAGTTATTCGTTTAAAGCAAATCTAATGTAAAATTACTTATGTGGGAGATAAGATAAGGTAAATAAAGAAAAGATGCTAAAGAGATTTTAAAATCTGAAACATATTGTTCTTCGTTATAAATAATATAATATACATTTTTTCTAAATTTATTATTTTTTTACAGTAATAATTACATACCTACCAACTACACTTATTAAACTTACTAACACTGAGCTCTACTCAGAATTTTTTAATCAAAATAAATGACTCATCATTGCTTTCAAATTAAGTACCTACTTATTTACCACTACTATCAACGAGTAAAGTACTTCCACTCCCTTGTTTGAATTTATTTTATAACTGTCTACGCATAAATAGGTATTAACACAGAATATGAAGTGTACCTATGAGGGTAAATAGTAAGTTAGAATAATGGTTAATAAATCATAGATTTTTGAAATGTAAATAATAATAATATATTTGAAATATATAAATATTTTAGGTTGAGTTGTCGAAACGTGTGTTTTAGTGCATGAGTACCCCAGTTTGACTCCCAGATAGAAAATGGGGGAGCCAACAAAATTTTTCTCGCTGATGGCATCTATTTCTGATGCAAGCCATCTATAATTACTAAACCCGTCCAATAATTTGGTAGCTATGCTTGTAGTAATTATCAAGAACCATCTTCAACTCTCCTAATATGTAAATGTGAAAAGCTGAGCATGTTAGAGTTTGGGATATAAGAAAATGTAAAACTGTTAATTTTTTTATGGACGTATATTTAAGGTTTTATAATCAATATTTTTTTATTTAAACGCCATTGTTGAATTAACTTAAAAACTAAATTAATTATTATTAAAACTAATATATTTAAAAGCCAATATACTTGTTTTAGACTCAAAATTCCAATTAAGTATAGAAACATTTGTTTTACTTCATTCAGTTTATGTAATAATTAACTAAACGTTAATTATATTAATACATTATAGAAAATACACCTAGTTACTGCTTTAATATTGTTATATATAAATCAATTAAGCTTACCTATACAATATATTCTATTTAGTTTTATTAATTTTAATAATGATCTTTTTATGCCTATATAGGTATTATCACTTTTATTCAATTTAAATTGATTTTTGTCATTTAACACTCATCTTATTTCAAAATACAATTTCTTTAAAGTACCTTTTACAATCTTAAATGTCTATTCAGTTTTCAATCTTATATAACTTTTTGACTAGATACCTAACCTTAAGTATAAGTATATTTTATTGTTTACTGACAAACAAAACCATCAAAATATTTCAAATGGTACAAATGAATCGAGTTTTTAATCTGTACATCAGAATTGATCTCTCTAACACTAGGTGTCTATAAAATGATACATTTGTTTGAGACAAAACTAAAATTGTATAATTTTGCCGTACTTTAATATGTAGCCTTTTAATAAATTATATATCTTTACAATATATCTATCGTTGTTGATACATAAGTATTTAATTAAAATATACATTTTATTATATACCTACCTACTATAAAACTGCGGGGCCGAATAGAAACAGTTTTCAACTTTGAAGGTCTATTATCTTTGGATCTTTTGCATATTATTTTTAAGTACCTAAGTAAAATTTTGGGTCAACAGTGATTTCAGTATATAAATCTTGAGAAAGTGAACGGTAGACTGGAAGAAGCTGGAGAACAGGATGACTATGGAGAGAAGCTCTCGAAGACCAAGGATTAAGGATTAGTAGGGGTGAAACAGAATATATAGAGTATGATTTC
>JAIPRL010005252.1:0-33218 GCA_025469235.1 Pemphigus obesinymphae | reverse complement strand
ATGTGTTTATTGTTTAAGACCTTATCAATTATTATCAAATAACAATTTATCTATTATATAAAAATGAGAAAAAAATTATTATGGTATGGTATTACGTGATACTGGTGATACAGTATTAGTTTATATTATTGCCACTAGAGCTGTATGTCTAATTGGAATCTAAGAACGATTGGTTTCAAACTGTTAGAACTCGTTCCTCATCCTGTATATCTTAATTCGTGTCCATGACTGTACCTAATAAATCAGCGTTTTATTTAATGTAATATAATGGTAGTTTTGTTGGCAATGGTTGGTAGTACTAATAAGTGATAAATTTTAAAAATCTGATAGCGATAACGAGTTATTTTTTTTTTGATTAAAGATTTAATTATTGAGAAATTGTAATTTGAATTTTGAATTACAATAAATAAATTAAGGAATATGTGTCTATGAAGTAAATGTTCTTTAATAACAAAAAGTGAATAAATAATTAAATATTGTGGTTTATCACATACTTTAGTGAATATAAATACGTTTTAAATAGTGGTGAATATCATATTTAGTTTACACCGTTTGTTTCTACTAATTAATCAAACACGTTATATAATGTTATTATCTAGGTAATTTAATTCTTATTTATTTTTAGATATATTTCATCAAAATAAACCATGTCCAAAGCTGTTAGAAAAGCTGCTGGATTTGTAATTTATAGAAAAAACTGTGATGAAATAATTGAATACTTACTTATGCAAGCTTCTTATGCAAATTATCATTGGACTCCTCCAAAAGGTATAAGTAACATTTCTCAAAGGAATATTTTATTTTATAGCATTGTTTTATTTTAACTATAGGTCACTTAGAGAAAGATGAATCCAATATGGACGCAGCTATTCGAGAAACTGAAGAGGAAGCTGGTATTAAATTGAAAGACATCAGTATCGATCATAATTTCGAAAAAGTTTTGACGGTATTAAGAATATTATATAAATTAAATTATCTACCATAAAAATATTAAAAAAAATTATAATAACAATAATTAATAATAATAATAATAACCATGTAGGTACTGTTATGTAAGATTTATAAGATCTATGGATTTAATTCAATTATTAACAATGGTTTAATCAGAGAACCATAGAAAAGTGAATCTTAGTGACATTTTGGAGAATCCAACATGAAGTATATAATGGATAGGCATCGAATTACAGAAGTATAAAAATGGTAGCGTGGTATGTGATGGTGATGAATAGTGAACAAGGGCAGATACAGGACAAGAGAATAATTGCTCCCCTGCCAAAAAAAAATGGGTTGATGACTTTTTTAGATAATTATTAATACATTTTCCCCTCCCCAGTTCAGGACCTCTGTATCTATTCCACCCTTAGTTGGAGACTGTTGTTCCAATAGTACCAACAAGTCGGAGTTAATCAGTAATGCAGTCATTGTAATCAAGGTCATAGACCATTAGCCGTAAGACGAGCAAGTTTCTTATGGCTGATTTAATATACCTATAGTATAATTAGCTTGATACATATTAAAATGAGACCTTACCGTAATAATAGGTATCCCAAACATTTAATATATATGAAATAGGTAAAAAAAGCTATCTCTTAAAATCCTGGTCACTTTACGAATTAATAAGAAAAATCATGAAATTAACAATGATCTTTGGGTAAATCTCTAAATAGATACTTACAATCACGGCATAAAATAAGGCATATGAATTTTTATTTTTGACTTGAAAAAAAATGCATGTTAGTGTAAATTACAACAAATTTTATCATTCTACATACTATATTATAAAAAGTCCAAAATATGATTAACTGACCTTTTATACTTATTTTTATTTTAAGGTGTCAAAAATGATTTGAATAAAAATTATATAGATTTAAAATTTAAACTACAAATATATTATTTTGTGTGACATTATTAATTTGTTTGTTTTACATTAAAGGAGCAAAATATTTTTTTCAAATTATATTTTATTTATTTATTTATTATTTTTTTATATTTTATTTATTTTTTATTGTGTATATAATTATATTATTATTTATTTATTTACTACCTTTATTATATTATAATCGGATGATAGTATAAAATTTACAAACCCGTAATAAAATGTACTATTTCCTATTGCAGACCCATATCCCATTCTGTGATACTGCTCCTGAAATAAGTTTATCTATAAAAATAACAAATGGATTGATTGAACCAATTTTTTTGTCACGCCATTTGGTACCAAGATAAAAATATGTTAATAATTACTCTAATCATTCAAATACTTTATACTTTATTATAATATTAGCTAAATATAATTGTGTACTTCTTGACGCTACCAGAATCGGAAAAATCATAATAAAGCATATATTCAATTTTCTCATACACTCAGGATGGACCAGGTCCATTAAATTTGTTACTCATAATAGATAGAACACGATTAAACGATTAACCGCATACAACAAACTGATAAAAAAATGCTATGTTTGAATGAAATAACAATACAAAAGTATTTCCCGATAAAGTAATATCATTTATTGTAAGCCTAAAAATAGAAAATTTGAGTTACAACCTTCACAGTACTGTACAGTATTATATATTGAATGCTAATAAAAAAAAAATTAAAAAAAACTAAAACTTGACGCCGTTTGAATTAAAACTGATTGAAAAAAATGTAAAAATGACATATGCACATATAAATGAAACAAATGATGCTTTAGGGCGTCATCCGCAGGGAATGTGTTAAGAGGATGTAATACCTATATTTGCTGTCTTTGTTTAACTAACATATAATATACAAAATTCAGATTTTTTATCACTACTTTGTCATTTCTAATATTGTAAATTAACTTAGTACCAAATTTATAGAAAATCTATGCTGTAAGGTTATCTTTGTTCTAATCTATAAATTTATTATATTATTAGTCGATTAGATGTGGGTATCACATCCTCTAAGAGTTATTAGATTAATTAGACAAATTTAAATGTTATTGATCTTTTGTGTTCAATGGTATTCATTTTTTTTATGTTTACCTTATTTTCTTTTAAACATTTTTTTGCTTATAGTTTTGTCTTAAGTTAATTTTTTATGTTTTATTGTCATGCTTTCTTTAATTTAATTTATGTTTGTTTCAATTATTTTGAGAAGTTGGATATTATTTTCATAAGATTGAAAAAAGATTTCTAACTCTGCATTAATAATACTTTGCCATTTTTATTTACAATAATAGATATAATATGTATAACATGGTGGAAATCAAGTTTTATTAGTTATTACACCTAGTGTAACAAATTATCATCCAATCTGTCTAATTTCAATAATTCCAAAAATGTGTGAATCAATTATTTCTAAAAAAATTACTTCATTGCTATCTTCGTTTGTATGTGACGACCAACATGGTTTTAAATTAAAGTAATTAAAGTAAATCAACGACTACAAATCATTTAGTCTTCCAAAAATCCATATTAGACGCTTTTGCATTTAGATCTCAAGTTGATGTTATCTATACAGACTTTTCTAAAGTGTTTAATAAGGTAAACCATTCTATCTTTAGATCTAAGTTGCATAGTATTGGTATTCAGGACCCATTTCTCTCTTTGAACCTACATATCAAACAGAGAACAAATTATTAAGTATAAAAATTTTATATCAAATCCTGTCTTTTTCACTTCAGGAGTACCGCAACGCTCACATTTAGTATCATTACTATTCCTATTATTTATTAATGATTTAAATTTTTTACATTCAAGTAAACTTCTTTTTGCTGGTGATTTAAAATTGTTTTGACAAATAAATTCCCACAATGATGCAGTTTTACTACAAATGGATTTGAATATTTTATCAGATTGGTGTAGAATTAATAAGCTACCATTAAACATTGATAAATGTAAAGTTATATCATTCTTTAAATCTCAGGTTCCATTTATAGAGTCTTATCATACTAATCAATTTTCTTTGATACGTGTTCATGATATTAGTGATTTAGGTGTGATATTTGATTCAACTCTTACATATAATAAACACTTATTACATACAGTTAGGAAATCATAGACGATTTTAGGTTTTATTATTAAAAATTGTAAAGACTTCACTAATCCTGTAGTTCTTAAAACATTATTTACTTCTTTAGTCTGATCAAAATTAGAACATAGCACTGTAGTTTGGTCGCCATACCTAAAATATCAAAGTCATTGCTTAGATAATATTCAAAACCATTTTCTATGATTTATGACATTTAAATGTAACATAAATCGTGTACAACACTCTTCTTATCAACCACTATTACTATTTTTTGATATTGTTAATATGTCCGAATAAAGGAAAATATGGGATATGACGTTTTTATTTAAGCTTGTTAATGGCCTTATCAATTGCCCTGAAATTTCAAGTTCTCTCAATTTCAATGTCCCTCAATGTAAAACTAGGTCTACCACTATTGTATGTTTTTACATATAGTACAAATTATGCCTTAGCTTCTCCTATAAGAAGGTTGTCAATAGCTAATGAAAAAAAAAATTGATATATTTAACTTTAATTCCATTAAATCATTTAATAATTATTTATATAATTTATATTTATAAATAAATAAATGTACAATGAACATATAATAATGTTCACATTTGACAAAACTTCAGAATTAGAAATTGTGATATGGCGATAGAGAACTTCATGTTTGAGCCAGAGATAAAACATATTTTTAATAAATAAATTATATTTATGTTATATTTTCTCTTCAGTCATTTAATTGATAATAAATGTAATAAAAATGTTTATATAACAGATATAATTTAAAACTAAAACTATTAGTTCATCAACATTCTATTGTACAGTAACATTTATATTTATAATTCATCATAGCTTCATAAATAAATACTATAATTTAAGCTAATATAACATTTTTGTTATTAACATTTTAATTGTATTAAACAAAAATTGTAACCATATCGTTGATTTTAAAATATTCATGTGTTAGTGGCTCTTATACAGATTCATAATTGTTTTAAATTGGTATATACAGAACATATTATATTTAATATTGTTTCTAGTATTCAAAAAATCAAATAATATCCAAGATCCATTAAATTAAAATTATATTTTTGAATAAAAATTCACTATCTAATTTCTTGAAATAAATTGTACTATATGCATGTTAACTCGTAGTTTATATGAAAATATAATGGCTTTAAATAATTTTGATTTATAAGTTGAATTTTTTTTTTTAGTATGAACCAAAAGATAAACCATTTATCAAACAAGTCACTTATTGGTTAGCTTGTTTAATTAATCCAAATACTCCAGTGAAAATGTCTCATGAACATCAAGGTTATGAATGGTTGCCTCTGCTACAGGCTAAAGAAAAGGCTGCATATCCTGAAATGCAAGAATTATTTGATGAATGTGAAAATTATCTAATTAAACAAATGTTAAGTAAATAATAACATTACTAGTAAAATAGATACTTACAAACTTATAATTTTGTTTTGGTTTTTTATTTTTTTTATTAAGATATGTACCAATTTACCTATCATTCAAATCTATGTTGTTTCAAAATTTTCTATTATGTTACAGTATGACAGTGGCAACCAATATAGTTTTTTAGTATAAATATAATATTACTATTATAATCTATTAGTCATTATTGTATTATATTACTAATTAATTAATAAAATGAAAAATCTAGATTCCACAAAAATATATTCTTTTATTTTATATATATACGTATTTCTATAACAATATTAGTTATTAAAACATTGGTGATATAATACATCTGTAATAAATATGATGAAAAATAAAAAAAACAAAAATTAAAAATTAATTTGGAAAATTTAAGAATGCAAGTTTGACTGTATGAGGAATTTAAAATAATAAAAAATATATAACTATGTATTCGACCAAGTTCTATTGAGAAATTATTAATTTAATTTTAAAATAGTGTAAAAAAAAAGGGTATTTTAAAAAGATCAATTTCCAATTTTCTTGGTAATTTTCCTAAGTGTAGGAAAAATATTGAAAATTGTCATAAATAGAAAATGACATTGCACTGAACTTAGCTCAGAATCATTATATCGAAAGAAATTATTTTTTGTTACTTTCAAATTCAATACATGTACTCCTATATATTTAATTAAATTGTATTCACATAAATAAATATTAAATATATGTAAATAATATAATGCATTTTTAATTTTATTTTAGTGTATATACTAAATAATTATTTTATCAATGAAATTATTTAAATTGTATTGAATACTATTTTCAGACTATCAGTGAAGGTATAACACTTAACTCTACAGAGTATATTAATTTTAATTAATTTACTTCTTCATGCAACTTTTATAAATTTATTATTATATATTTATTCATTAATTTATTTTAATAATTTAATTATTATATGATATAAGATATTGTAGTAAGTGTTGTATTTCGGTCACACAAGAGTTTTTAATTTACTAATGCTGGCTAAGCATGTGTATGTATTTATAAATCCAAAATGACTGATTAGTACCATAGACCCTCAATTTAAGTGTCGCGGACCACAGTTAAAGACCAGCTAATCTATGCCTATATTAATGTAATACTAAAAGTAGTAATTGACAGTAATCACGTCACTTTTTATTATTATTTTTTTTTTGTCATAAAATGAAGAAAAGTTAATATTCTGTTTTTGAATAAATCTCATGAAAATATAATTTACAGTTTAACCAATATTTATATAATTATAATTTAAAACACTTCATTAAATTTAATAACAATAATGAATAATAATAATAACAATAATACTTGTAAGAAAATAATATTTTAACTATTGTTACATAGTATTTCAGACTGACTTCAGTTATTAAAATCTCTTATTATTAATTATTGCTTTATTTTTTGAACAGGTTTTATAGATATTATGCTTTATTTACTTTAGAACCTATCAGTTTTAAGGGGTTATGCAAAGGCAATTTTATCAACATTTTAAGAAAAATTAAAATTTAACAAAAGAAAAATATTTAAATAAATTTAAAAATAATCCTTTTTCAACATTTTTTATGATTGCATAATAATGAAATATTATTGAAAACCAAAAATCCTGATAAAATAGAGTACTATAATGTTCTGATTTTAATTCTGAAAATATATTAAGATTCTGTAGGTTCTTTAATAGAGAATATTGAGAATAATTTTTTCACATTATGTCATTATTTTCATACAACAAATGTTGGTGAATTAGTGAATTTTCGAAAATGAAATTTTAAAGTTTTTATAAAAAATATAAAAATTCATTCCAACATTCTCTAGAAAAGAACCTACAGAATCTTAATATATTTTGAGATTTGAAATCAGAAAATTCTAAGTAACCTTAATTTTGTCAGGCTTTTAGATCAAAATTAACATTGCTTTCAATCATCTTAAGTATTATTATCACACTAAATTATACCTATTGACTATTAATACGGTATAATTTAAAATATAGAATGTTGCATAGGTTATTATCAAAACTTCATATCTAATTATAGAATAAATAATAATTGTAAGATTATGCATAATTAAAAAGCCAGTTTACAAATTTTGATATTGGCCTATTAACAAAAATATCAAAAATAATTACCATATTAATACACTTTGGAAACATTGGAAAAAAATTAATTGAAAAGGGACGATAGACTTTCCAAGTCATTGATTAAATGTGTACAGGCATTTAATTTAATCAATGCAATAATAGAAAATAATAAAATCATTTTTTTTAAATAGGTACCTACCTATTTATAATATTTATAATAGTATGATTTTTCAGACACCTTATATCAGAGCTTCCCAAACTGTCGAGTCACAATTGAACTTTTGGAGGGTCGTGTAAAATTTTGATATTTTTTTTTTATGTAATATTAGAATATAAATAAACTGTTTAGAAAAAAATAATATATTTCAGTATACCTTTTGATGATGTCCGTTCATTTAGTTTACCAAAGCTGGTTTGGCAAACGTAACACCACTGAAAGATACAATCGACTTTTGGGTGGGTGGTTTTTTAAAACTTTTAATCAGTGCTTGAATTGGAAAAATAGAAGATGAGGTAATCTCGGGTTTTCAATAAATGAATGTTCCTTCAAACTATGTAACTATTGTAACTTGTATAATGTAAAAAATAATTAGTAAGGGTGCTCTCAAGTATTATAAAATAGTCGAGGAGCTCTGCCCCCCTGTGCAACCCCCCAATTTGAGCACTGACCTTAATATTTACATAACAATGAAAGGAATTGAATGGACGAAATGTATCAGAATATGAACACACGGTGCCCGAGTAATGTGTGGCAAGAACAGTTGTATTATTCCTAAAATTATCTTAATGTGACATGAATGTACTGCAACATTCATGAGGAAGCATTAAAATCGAAGTCTCTGTCAGATAATTTTAGTAGCCACTAGTGTATTAAATATGACTGTAAAATTTAATTTCATATAGACAAGGTCGTTACGATCATGTTTATCAGAGAAGGTTTATGTGGAAATGGGAAGTGTTCACTTCTTCTACATATTGATACACGTTGGCTGTTGACAGGAAAGGTGCTAGTACAAGACTTTTAGGACTTTTAGAAGTCGCAAGCTTTTTTGACGAGAAAAACGATTACGAAGAAATCTCATGTCACGATAAGTTTATTTTAAAACTTTTTACTTGACAGATATACTTTCAAAATAAAATTTATTTATATTTACAAGGAATAGATGGAGATATATTTTTAGTTCAGGACAAAATTTGAGCATTCATAAAAAACTTTTTCTGCAGAAAATAATAATATAAAGAAAATGAAAAAGAAGTAAATGATAGCATTATTATATATATTTTTGAACATTTGAATACATTGAAAGTGAATTTAGACACATACTTTTTTAGCTATCAACTAGTGAGTTGAATTTCAAATCATTTTTAAAAACGTGATTTGATAAATGAGTTATCGATAAAAGCTAAGAACCAAGAACTAATAGAACCATTTGATGATAGTTAAAAAGATTAAAAAAAAAAAGGTCATTGGTAAATGTGGTGGGTCGCCAATATTTAAAAATTTTCTATGGATCTTACCGTAAAATGTTTGGGAACCTCTGCCTTACATACCACAATTTAAGATAATTAAATTATTTTAAATTGTGTAATATACCCTTATATAATATACTATAGGTAAACACACCTTACATTACTTATAATATATTACTAGAAATCATATTTTTGCAGAAAAATGTACATTAAAGTAATAATAAAATTGCCAGGGGCATAATATATTTTATAGAATATTACCAGGATAATATAGATTAGAAAACTTAATGCAACTTCATAAAATACAATAGGTCAATAACTTTATTGTAGTTAAATGTTTATGTTATTAAATATTGAATGTTAAATTATTTCAATACAAATCAGAATGCTATTTCATTAAAAATAGTGTTTTTATTATGTATTCAAATATTGCAATGTTCCAGAAAATAAAGTTATAGCAATACAAAATTAGTACAGAACCAAATTTTAATAGACTTGTTATACAATTAAATTTGTTGATTTTCTTAACTTAAAACAAAAAATAATAATACTTGAGTAGTTGTACTAGAGAATAATCTCTTGTTATTAATACTCTACTACACGCATACTCTGATATTTAGAAAAATAGGAATATACCTACATTTTTATCTTTAATAAAGGAATTTAATTAATTGAAATAAAATAAACACATTTTATAAAACTTAGTTATTATTTGATTGATTTTTGCCAATTATATTAATTATGAGAAAAAACAAATTTGAATAGTAGTTCAAAATAGCACCACTTAAAAGTAACTAAATATTTTTAGAAACGTTGTAAAACAAGTAGTACTTTTATTTTGTTTAAAATCAGAATTAATATAATCAGATATATATATATAATATATATCAACAGACAATAAATCATTAACCTTTGTAATACTCTAATATATTCAAGCTCTTCTTTACTTGCCACTTTCAAGTGCCTTGATTTCGGCCACTACATCAGGCTTTTTAGACATTTTCACACGTTGATCATTATCGATTTTTCCACCTTGAGCAACCTTAAGTTCTATCTCATCAATGGTCTTCAACTTCTTCTTAAGGTTCCTAATTCTTTTAGCTGCTTCAACTGAAATCTCAATCACAGGTGGAGCAGGCTTAGCTTTAGGTTGAGTTTTAGTTTTAGCTTGGCCCTGTGTTTTAGATTGGCTTTGTGTTTTAGATTGACCTTGTGTTTTTGGTTGGCCTTGTGTTTTAGATTGAGTTTGTGCTTTAGGTTGAGTTTGTGGTGTTTTAGATTGGACTTGTGGTGCTTTAGATTGGGTTTGCGCTGTTTTAGGTTGGCCTTGTGGTGTTTTAGGCTGAGCTTGGGCTTGTGCCTTAGATTGGCCTTGCGGTTTAGGTTGAGCTTGAGCTTGTGTTTTAGGCTGAATTTTTGTTTTGACATCAGATTTAGTACCTTTTTCAGTCTTTTTATTAGCTGCTGTACCATTTTGCTGTACCGGAGTAGATGGTTTCTTTTCGGCCTTCTTTGTCTGAGTACCATTGGTCAATACTGGTGTTGATTTTTTTTCATTAACTTTGTTTGACTTGTTTTCCTTTTTGTTAGAGTCTTTCTTTCCATCTTTTTTAGCGTCTTTCTTTCCTTTTGCCGGTTTTGGAGGTTCAGGATACAAAACTCTACAACAACAAATAAATATTTAGAATCAAAATTACCTAGGTAGGTACCTAATAATTATAAATTTTAAATAATTTTACTCACTTAATAATAGCTTCAAGGTTAGCAATGTCCTTAATTACCAAATTTTTTGAGGAAATCTTTTTGCGTTGGTCATTATCAATTGAATGTCCCTCTGCTACTTTGACTTCCAACTCCTCAATATTTTTCAACTTCTTCTTAAGATTCCTTACTCGCTTTACGGGATCAGTTCCTGGTTCTTCCTCAGGTTTCTTTTCTACCACAGCCTTGTTCTTCTCCTTTTGTTTTGGTACCTCAGGCATTTTGCTATTCTCTTGCTTGGGTTGTTTCTCGGTGAGAACTCGCTTTGGTTGTTGTTTTTGTACCGCAACCATTTCAACGGGTGCACCCGGAGGTAACTTGGGTTTATTTGCAACGAATTTCTTGCCTCTAGATTCGTAAAGAGCTACTTCGTCTTGAGGAATATAGTTTTCCTTAAGCCTCCGTTCTTTACGCCAGGTACCGTCAGGTCGCTGTGTAGCTGGAACGTAGAAACCCTTATCGTCTTTTAAAATAGCTGATGTTTGGTCCAAATACTGATGGGCCATTTGCTACTTACCACTACTTTTTAAGTACTGGATTACAACCGCTTGAAAAGTGAAGTAAATTAAAAAAAAAAAACTGCAATACCACGCTTCCGAACAAACGCTTTCAACCAAAAACTTGTAGCGTGTGCTTCTCTTAGAAAAAAAAAACCTTATCATAAAACCGCCGTTGCTACAAAGGGTAAAACAACAATGTGACCAACCTATGCTAAATATCAATGAGGTTACAAACATTTATTCATTTGAGAGGTAAAAAATTTATATTCATTTTAATCAGTGTTAAATATTATAAGTGTGTTTAAAATTTAAATCAAATAATAAAATTCTATTGGTAATTCCAGATGTTAATATTTTATTAACCTATTATATATTAATACGTAAATTATTTATTATATTTTATTATACCTATAACCTATTACTTAATGCTATTTTAGACTTCAGTTATAAATTATTATTGCAACATTTGTGATGAAATTTTATAAATATTTTAAATATAGTTCTAAGTCCGCATTCTTTATCCATATAGTAGATATATAATCGCATGGATAGTTTTCTCTAAATTGAGTTTAAATAGATATTGTAATATTTAAAGAGAACAATATTTTAGAGTAACCTCATTACTATTTTGTAAAATATCATACTAAAAAGAAGTTAGTTAATTAAAATGGCAAAAATATAAAAGTACCTACATTTTGCAGACGATATTTTACTAAACGCCAAGATACATAAAATATTTCTCCTTTTAAATGTAATTATAGGCATTGTCATTGTATAGAAACTCAATTTAACCAGAATGTCACAAATTAAGTTTTACGTAATTTTCCTATATTCATACCTATATTAAGAGATTCATAGATTAGTATAATATATTATTATGTGGTGAAGCCACTCTGCAGTGAATGACAAATGTACACCCACTGAGATTTTTTTAAACAAATTTTGTTATCAAAACTCAAAAGTGTGATTATTATATTTGCGGTAATTTTATTTGAGTTGTGTTATTTAAATTAAAAATATTTTCCTTCGAGCATTATAGATTTTATAATACCTACTTATTTGCTGTCATTGAATTTAAAAGCACGTTAATTGATAACGTACCCCTGGAAAAAGTACCTACAAAAATTAACTAAATTAATTTTATATTTTTAAGTCACTTATAATGTAGTCTTAAGGTAGGTATAAAAAGTTTTATCTTGATGATTTTTGAAAATTATTGTTATTTCTATTTTAAAACTTGAAAATGTTATTTTGTATTATTAGGTACATAAAATTGTGGCGTTTAAGAAAGTTGAAAGGCTATCTAGACTTAAAAGTAAAACAAAATTAGACATATACCTACTTCCAATATTTGTTGGGAATTGATTTTTGATATATTTTCAATTAGAAATATGTACCAACCTATACGGATATACCTAGATATATATATATTAAAATATTTTATTAATTTCTGAAATATTCGATTAATTTTTATATTGGTAATTAGGTATCTTACTATATCTATTTCTATAAATAATAAAATTAGTCATTTAATATATAGGTACCTACTTACTATCCATTATAGGTGTAGGTACCTTATATTAAATCCTGTATACCCTCCACATTAAAATAGATAACACTTTAAAATTTAAATTCAGAAAAACAAATTAAATGAATCTGCCTTTTTTCTACACTATTATTGAAATTTTATAATTTTATAGAGACATACGAAAATAAATAGGTAGGTATTCAACATTTAAATGATATTAATTAATATCATTTAAATATTAATTTTAATAAAATTTAAAAATATTTTTATTTATTATAATATTATACTATTGTATCAATATAGGTAGGTAATCGATTTCCATTACTAAAAAAGACTGATAAACTCGAATATTTTTATAAAATTAAAGTAAAATAATTCATGAAGTACAGCTCATATATGAAGGGATTCTATGCAAAACGTAATGTACATAATCAATGGTAGTAATATTTTATAATTTTGTTAAGAATTCGATGTAGGTACTAAATTTATTATATTTATATAATAAATTATAATGACAGTTTCTGTATGTACACTGTACAGAATATTAAAATAGTCTGTGATTTTTGTAATATGTATTGTGTAACTATATTGTATATATTATTTTACAATTATGGCATAATATTATGTTGACACACAATGTTTTAAAATATTGTAAAACAAAACGACGGAATATCGTCAAGTGAAACGGTCGTGTATACCAACTGTCGTTAATTATATTATATATAATATATTAATAATATACAATCTATTATATATTATATTATTATATATCATATGATATTGTATAACCGCTTATAGCGGATTCTCAACGAAAATTTGTGGCGGAAAAGCGCCGTGTATAACCGCAGCCTAAACAGCTTAAATTCTCAGGCCCGTCGCTGGGCGTCATTCGTCCCTTTATTAAAAAAAAATATATCTTCTTCTCCTTCGCCTTCTCTCCCAACTATTTGGGGTCGGCCAAAATTAAAAAAAAATATATATTATTAATAATAATTAAAATTTAAATGTCGAGAATATAGACGACGATCACCGTATTTTTGTAAAAGTAGAAAAAGTTTATGACTATTTTTTATTGCTTTTGCTTATTTACGTATTTAAAGGTGATATATTTTCACAAAATTTTCGCTTTAGGGCGAAAAATATTTAGCGACGGGCCTGTATATTCTTGTAATTTTCAATGGTACAAACAACACTGAAACCGTTTCATTGTAATCGCCGTGTATAGCCGTTCTAATTTAAATCAATAAGTAATTTCAAAATATGAAAACGCCATGTATGGCCGGGGTCTTTAACTCTTATATTCACGATTTTTGGACAAGTGCTGCTACAAGTTTGAACTCCTCAATTATTGTCAAACACTTTCGTAAATTGTTTTCCATGTATGTAGGAACATTGAATAATATATAGGTAGGTGTACTTACCTTAATCAGCGCCAGATAGTTTTCGACATTTTCAAAAATATTTTAATGAACTGTATTGTACAGGTGCCGCGAGAAATTTATATCCACCAAAAATGCACCTCCCGGGGGTATATTAAATGGCCATTCGCCCAGCGTAACGGATGATTAGTAGCTCCCTAGTATATTTATACCGGGAGGTAAAAATCGCCCGGTACCTATGTATTTATGTATTATTTATTTATTTATAATATCTTACTTAGGAAAACGAAAAATAATAATTATAAATAAAATTATAATAATATGGTGCCAAGAATTAACGCAAATAAAACTGTAATATAGGTACCTATATATATATTGGCTAATATATAAATACCTATATAAATTTACTAGGAAGGTATTAATCGCCCGTTACACCGGCTATAAAGAACCTTCTTAATTTCACTTTAGGCTCTTATATTTTTAGCCACATATTACTTAATTGGCCCACAGAGATTTTCTCGGTAGCTTGCCTAGCCAATCCGACACTGACCTTAATACCCTATATATTCCATCAAGCTCTGCTCTGTTCAAAATCATTTTATATATATAAAAAAAAAATTATCATTAATTTTATTTTTGTTTGATATTTTGGTATTGTCTTTATGAAGTAAAATGTAAACAAAATTTTAAATTGTATTATAACTGTATAATTTGGTACATTGGTATATAAAATAATAATGATTTAATTTTGACTATAATAATCTGTGTTTAATTATTTATAAATAATTAATCATAATCATTTTATTTTATTGATCCATGTGTAGAATTCAATGGATTAAAGGATCCTGCATAATATACATCAAGTTTACTTATTTTATTGATGCTATTCATTATTTTTTGTTGTATTGTTGCAGCTAATTTAACTTTTGTATTGATCAAAGCATTAATAAGATCATTAACACTAGTTCTCTTTTTCATCAGATCATCAATCGCTTGTAAATGGTCCATTATTGTTTCTTCATAGTCTTTAGCCATATTATTCAATTCTTCATTTGCTACAACAATATTACGTAGAAATTTTCTCTTTAATTCTTGATTATGGCATTTGAGGTCAACAAGTTTATGACTCTCATCAACTTCATCTACTGGCTCTGATTCTGTAAATTATAATTATATAAATATTATGTAAAAAACTACCTACCTATTTACTTATTCACACTAAAAATTACAATAGGTTGATTAGTAGATACCTACTACCTACATGGCTACATATACATAATTTATATTATTTAATATAATTTATTTAGTAGGTGCATGTAATTATATTACCTCTTGCCAAAAAACATTCTTTCTGAAGACATTCGATTAATTTATGTTGGTCTTTTAAACATTGATCGTTGTTGATGTTTTGTTCTTCCAAACACATAGAATTTAGAGCAAAACCTTTGAGTGGAATTGTATTTGAATATGAAATTACTTCTTGCATTTGTTTTTCAGGGATTCCACAAATTGAATCTTCCAAATTAATGTTTAATTGTCCATAAATTGTGTGACACATTATCATAAAAATATAACTGACATTGTACAATATTGTAATGTACATTTTATAAACATTGGACAGTTTCAATCAGTGATCATTTGAGTGAATAAATACTAGTAATAAAATAATAGCAATTATAAATTATAATTCATTGTATAACATAGTATATAGGTATTTTATAAATGCATTAAGACATAGAGTCATAGTCAACTTCTAAAATGATTGTATACAGAGTAGGTAATTTTTAAAAGTAACACTGTATTAATATGAAAACAGTTATCATAATATTTCATAATCATAAAACTTTTTCTATACCTATTATTATATGACATACATAATACTATGTACATTTAGTAGGTACCTTATTATTTTTTCAATGTAAAATACACATTTGGAACTTGAAAGTATATTTTCAAACTATATTTTATTTGTACGATTTATTTTGTATCATGTAGTATGTATCATTCATAGAACATGGTATCATATATCTAATAATTAATATGCATCACGGTTATTATACATATGGATAATGGATATTCATAATCAATCAAATTTTTCAATACTTATTTACATATTTTAATACACTATAGGTAAGCACAGAATAAAATCATTATATTCTATGCTATAGCGAGTACCTAGCTATAGGTAGGTATATATTTACACAGATTATTAGATGATATTTATTCGTGAAATAATTCCTTTTTACTATCAAAATTTAAAAATTGTTCCTATTCCATTTAATAAAAATATAAAAGTACCTACTTATTATTATAAAAATCAGTTTAAATTAAAAATTAAAGACAGCAATAGAATAATAGGGTGACATGTCTTTTATATTAATTATATATATTTACATGTATTATATATATATATATATTAAAACGACAAATGCTAAAACAGTACTGGCATAAACATACATATTTTTTGGCATTAATTCAATAATAATACACATTGAATTCTCTTTACTCCCTTAATAAACAATGTAATAGATAGTAAAATAAACATTTACCATTGACTGTAAAAACATTAATTTTTGGTGTATTTGTGTATTTGGTCACTTGGTTGTGAAAAAGAGAGCTTACTATTTATTAATTTCAATAGTACTTATATAGTTAAGTAATACATCAAAATATCGACATTTTTTAGTACTATAAATTTACCATTAAAATTTATAATAATATTGCTTTATAATCATAATTTAATTTTAAGTCTTAGAAATTTAAATAAGAGATCGGTTTTTAAATCTTCCAATAACTTGAAAAACATTAAACTTACATACAGGAAACCTATACACAATGCCTTTGTTCTAAAAAGTTGCTTCAAAAGTGGATGTATGAACTTATTTAATACAGTGGCATCATTTGGAAGAGGTACAAATAGAGCATTTTCCCCCATATAATTTTAAGGGCCGACTGTTGTGAATACTAATGTCAAATTAGTTTAGTTTTGTTGGCAAAATAGAGAAAAAGTTGATGACATTTTGATTTATTTATGCTTATTTAAAGGAAGTGAGGAATAAACATTTATTATTCGTAAAAGGATCCCATCTTGTAAAACCTAAAGTGACACCACTGGTTTGATAAGCTGACCAAATGTAGACATATATGTATGACAGTACATATAATTTAAATGTCTTGTAAGTTGTATGAAATTTGCTGTGCTTTGATGCACCACACAGCCATTTTTAATTTTGGTTTCTTGTGTTTTTGTTCTCTGTGTGTGTATATATTCAACATATTGGAAGTAGATATATGTTTCTGTTCACTCTAAAAATTAAAATAAGTACATCTAACTCAATAAAAAAAGATGACGGGAAAAGGATTAATATAATTTGGATTGTTTAAATTTCATACAAGTTGACAATCCCATTTGACGAAGTTAAAATGCTGATAAACAGTAAAAAAATATTGTGTACATAATCAAATAATTTTATTGAAATGTTATATTAGGAAATAATGGATATTAAATAAATAAATCAATATTTCTTTGAAAAATAAAATTTAATGACAACAAAATATAATATAATTCATAGTTGTATTATTTAGATCCTTCAACAAATAATCCAGAAAATAAATAACCACCTCCATCATCCATTGTAACATCTGGATGTGTTCTATTTGGAAGTACTTGATGATATCTCATAAAATTATCAGTAAGTCTAAGAAATACTACATCTCTTCTCATCTTAAATTCAGCATACATAGTAACCAACATTTCTTTATATGCTGAATAAACAACGAAAGGTCTTGATAAAGATAAATATGGTAAAAGCGTTTTTACAAATTCAGTAGGTTCCTCTCTGCACATCACTATCAGGCCATCAAATTTGTTTGATTTAAAAAAATTTAAATCATTTGTATTCGTTATTAATCTATGTTTTTTTTTTACCTGGGTATAAGCTTCATCACTTTTCCTTTTTTTATCATCAGAACAATCTAGTATATCTTCGTTTTTCATTTCTGGTTCTTCCTCGTCTTTCATTTCTGGTTCTGGAATATAGTCTTCATTTTTATTATTTAATATTTCATCTAAATTCACTGTTAAAATTTGTTTCATTTTAGATTCAGAAAAATTCATAGCTTTAACTGCTTTCAATGCATTTTGTTCAGCCGTTGAAGAGAATATGTGTACCAAACATCCATTATCATCTAGTTGGTTAAGAAGTGTCGCTTGTAATAATCCTTGACTACCATTCTCATACAGTAAATACTTGCCACCTGGATCCAGATTAACACGGCATAAAATCTGAGCTAATGTGTCAAACCGTAAAGCTATAGTTTTTGGAATAGTTTGTTGTTTGTACAATACATCAGTAACAAGCCGTATCGTAGGTTTAAATATAGTTAAATAGTCACAGTATTTTTTTGCTTTTTTTTTCAAGTATTTTTCTTGGGCGTATTCAGTTTTCAGCTGAAACGTTTTACTGTTCTCCAACAGTCTTTCAACAATATTCTGGCCAGTTTCCCCACTTTCTTTCAGTGCTATTATTTCATCTGTACTTAGTAATTGAGAAGAACTGTCATCCGTTATGAGCTTATTATCGGTACCACAACCATTTGTTGCCCACTGGTTACGCTCCTGGTTATCGTTACAAACAACCAATGTGTAGTGTCTTTTCTTTTCGGGCACTGGCTCTAGTTTGTAGGTGGACGAGTATAGTTGTCCAATTGCTGCTTTGAGATCGATGACATCGCGACCCAATTTTAATATGGCTTTGTTGGATATCTGATGAATTAAATAAGTTTCGTTTTTGTTTATTATTAAATAATGACCTCGAGTGATGATGTTTTCTAGGTTTGTAGCCGTCATGATGTGTTAATAAAATTTAACTTAATACAAAAATAAAAATTATAATTATTTCACAATAATTCAAAATTTTATTTCATAACCACTAAAAACAGTGAATAGTAACACTTTTATAAAAAATAATTAAATAATTTGACATAAGTATAGATGTTTCGTTTAAACTTTAGTTTTAAATTCTTATCATATAAATATATAAAAAAATTTAAACGTTTGATAATTGATAATATCCACATGGAGTAAATATGGTGGTTATATGACAAATTATACCAATATAAACCATTAAATCCCAGATAATTTTCAAAAATAAAAATAGGTATATACCAAATCTTTTGAAACCCAAAACATATTTATCCTTACAATTAATATAATAATTAATATCTTTAATATATAAATCATAGATTTAATTAAAAATTTTTAATTATATCATTCTATTATTTGTTCTGTGCCATGGTGCTATTAAATATCTTTAAATGTTGGTAAATCCGATTGTTTTTATAAGCAATCAGCTGTTTAGACAGAATGTCAACGATGTCCATTGACCATTACCAATTGTTATCAAATTGTAATGTCCCATCGCAAGCTTCAAAGGCTCAAAATTTGTACTTTATATTTTACAGGAAAAAAAATAATTTAAACAAAAAAGTTCTGCATTAAGCATTGATTATACGTGCATATTCTTGTTAGTGGATCGTTAAGCCTAACAAATAATAATCACCAATCTCGGATAGAAATGGCGAGTAAGTATTGAAATAATATTATTTATGTTGGACGATGGTTTGTGTGGTTGTAGTTGTTGGTGTATTGAGCCTCTCGTAATTTTACATTTGTTCGTCTGTAACTTATTATTATTTTATGTCTGTATTTTACTAGTTTAGACTACATTTAACATTGTAGTGGCAATAATGCTGTCTATGCATCCAGATTTTAGATTGGAGTAACATTGTTGGCATCAAAATTGCTGATTACACAAATATACCTACCTATCATGTCCAAAACAAAGAATTATTTCAGTTGTTAACCACTTGATTTTCTTTGGTTATAAAGGGATTAGAAGTGGCAATTGTCTGTCTCTCTCTATTACACATGTAACAGCAATTTAAACCATTTCTATTTCCAACGAACAGATGGATCTAGTGATCCGAAAGGATTCTAATAACTGATCAGAATCTAAAACTTTAGATCGACTTTCTCACATTTTTGATTTTGTTTCCCTAAGTCCTAAAACTTTTTGAAAAATGTCTCCTCAAAAGAATCAGACCCATGTTACCTGATACGCAATTTGGTTTTTGATCAGATCATTTGATATTCCACCAAGTCCACTGTTTAACCTACACAGTCGCCTTTGCACTCAAAAATAAAAAATAATGCATTGGCCTCTTTCTTGACTAAGTTGAAAACCTCACCTCCAAAACAAAAGGAAACTTACTAATAGTAGACTAGGTACTTCATCTCTTCCACCCCCTTCTTAAGTTCAAACTAAAATTCTATTATATAATACCATGATTATACTTGTCTGGTCATATGGCATTCAGATTTGGGGGCTGGCCAAACCCTCCAACATCCGTCCTATACAGTATTTTAAAAATATAGGTAGCTCTATATGATCAACTATTAACAAATCAGAAATTCTCAGATTTTGCCAAACTCCACTATAACTGATTCCATGCTAAACTTAACTTAAGTACTATCTACCTAATCCCCTCATTAAAAATATAGTTACACCTTACATTTCCGCATGCTCAAACTTAATTGGAACCATGATTTACTATTTTAGTGATCGCAAATCCAATTAAATAATGTTAGGTGTTATTAATGAGTGATTTCCTCAAAAATTATTTTAATGTTATGTTTATTTATATATAGGTACCTATCTGTATCCAAATTATTTAATGTACTAATGAAGTAAAAATTGTATTTTTTATCTTTCAAAAAAAAAAGTCCTCTTAGAATTAAAAGTTAATATATTTGAACATTTAAAAATTTACATTTCAGTTTTTGTGAAAATCAAGAAAAAAAAATTTTAAATCTGAGAAAGTAGATTTTATGACAAATTCAGATCAGTGTTCAGAATCCTTATCGTATCATTAGGTCAATCGGTATGTTGGAAATGGGATTTAGCGTCTTTTCAAATATAGTGGCTGTGTTAGTTGACATGTGCCTATGCGTGCAAGCGTACACACCGTTATTATTATGCCGAACATATTTACACATATTAAATACCAAGTACTACTCATACAAACATACTGTATTACTTAAATAAATCAAATAATTACCTATACACAACGCCTTAATAAATGGCCGCTTCCAATCCTCGTACCAAAAGTTTGAATGAGAAGAATATAATTTTGGTCACTGCTGTAGGTGTATGAATTAAAAAAAGAAAGGTAGGAATAATAGATTTAAATGAAAAATGATTTATTTTCAATAATGCATGTAGAACAATTAATAATCAAACAGAGAGATGAACAGTCATTTTTCTATGTCAGTAGAGCATTATATCAATTTGAATTAGTTATATATTATGTACACTATACTTACCTACGTAATTACCTAAATTAAAACATATTAATATTACAATCAGTTTTTTCAAAATATATATTCTATGATTTTATTACCTATATGTATTTAATTAAATCATGCTTAAAATTATGTGTTTTGTATTATCATTTATTTATTTATTCATTAGGCAGGTGTCTTTTTTGGTATATTTTTTGTGACTTTTTTCTCTTTATCTAGATCCTAGACCCGTAGTTGCTGTGTATCTATGTAATTTTGTAAAAAAAAAAGTTTTGGGTTTGTTTCTAGTCTTAGTCTCAAAAAATAAAGTATTATTATTTAATGTTTTATGTCTATGTCTATGAGTTTGTTCAGAAATTGTCTCGATAGGTACCTATACAGATTTTAAAAACATTTTATATTGCCCAAATTGCATTGATTTGGATATGGCTAAATATTCACTACAAACACAAAATTAAATTTCATAAATTTCCTTTTATCTGTGGTATTACTAAGCAGTTATTATGAATTGGTTTATTAAAAAACAAATCATTTATAGTAATTCTAATTTTAGCATAAAGTTATTATTTCTAGCTAAATTATTAATGCCACAAAGTTGCTGTGAATAACCATATTTGTGTTTAATTTAGTATTTATTCTTTTTAGGAGGTAACGCAAGAGATTTGGCACGTGAAAAGAATCAAAAAAAACAACAGGAACAGGCTAAACGTAAAGGAATTTCTGACAAAGGTTCTAATGCAGGATTAACATTGGAACAAAGAAAGCAGAGGTAAATAAACATTATACTCAGTGACATGTATAAAAAAATATTTTCAGGAGGGGGCTACATAGGGTGATTTTTAAAAAAAAGGTCTTTCACAATTAATAAAAAAAAGCAGGATATATGGTCACTCTAGGGCTATAATAGATAGCTAAGAATTAGTTTCACAAGACTCCAATATATTTGTTTATAAAAAAATTTAGACAATTATATAGATTATTTTTAATATTGCAAAATTTGAACATATTTATAATATACCTAATAATTTTTATTCCATACATTTCTCAGCAAAAATGTAACATAATTATTATTAGGTAATAAAAAATACTCAATACTATTTACTTAAAATTTACTTTTATTTATAAAGTTAAGTAAATATAGTTATATTAATAACTAACTTACTTATAAGAGCTCATAATAGAATAAAGCCATAAATAATATTCCGATAACATATCACACAAAATAATGTGATTTTCTGAAATGCTCGTGTAGTGTTCTACCATACATAACATTGTCATAGGCATAAGCCATAGGGTAGTAGAAGAATGTTAACAAAATGAAAAATTAATTTTAAAATAGCATTAATTGCACACATTACAAACACGATATATTTCTAAATATTATTCCATCTATATTGTCAACAGACACAAAATTTCACCATAATTTTATTTTTTACATTTACATTGTCTAGTAAATTACTTACAGAATCTTAATATATTTTCAGAATTTAAATCGGAACATCAGAAGTACCCTTAATTTTAGCAGGCTTTTTGGTTTTTACAAACGCAAAATGAAAATAATGATTTTTATATTGTTTATCGTCTAATGACTTGTGCATGCATGTACAAGAGTATACCTATTCGAGTATACAAAGTCATTATTAATTCCTAGAATAATTGCTCAGATGTTGTCGAATTCTATAACAAAACTGGTTAAATTATTATTTTATAAGCCGATTACACATATTTTATGATGTACTTACATTACTTAATTACTTATAATAAAATATATGTCATACGCATGGTAATACTGCCTATTACCTACCTAATATATATATGTTTATACGCGGTCTACCACACCACCATGTCTAATGTTCACAACCGCTAAATTTTAAAACTTGTTAATATCTACTTCTATATATTTATAAATATATATATATATATACAGGGTGGAAACTAATGTTTGGTCTCTCATATGATATTCATGTTTAGTATGACATGTAAATTATGTAGTTTTTTTTTTTGATCAAAGTAAAATTGTTGTTTTTCAGGGATATCTAAACAAATATTAAAACCAATTAAAAAAAGTTTTGGTACTATAAAATCCTTGCAAAATTTTAATATGAATTGATATACAACTCGATTTTTGACAATTTTTGATAGTTTTTAACCTATTGGGGCTAAATAAAGCAGGACTAGGTCGGAAAATCAAAATATAGTATGACACATTAATTTAGGGATAAATTTTGAATGAAATCGAATGATAATATTTATACACAGATCTGAAATTGAATAAAAAAGTTATAAGTAACATTGAAACTTTGTTTCCATATAGTTAGGTATATAGGTATGGTTTTTTTTTGTCGTGGGGGGGGGGTTTAACTCGACCCCTCCTCCTGTAAATATGTCACAAAAAAAGTAATATACATTTTTCGTGTAATAATGACCACTCTTGCGATATACGACTTGTCAAATGTTAATTTATTTAAAAAATAGGTTTTTCGTATATATATATATAAATATAATAATTGTAACATTTAACCATATAAGTGATAATCATTAAAATACAATTTTTATTTTAGTTTATGAAATATAAAAAAAATAGAACTATACGAGCAATGGAGGGGGGCTTAAGCCCTTTTGCCCCTCACTAATTATGCAAGTAGTTTTCAGTAACTTTAAAATTAATTTTTATTTTACTAAAAAATGAGTGCAAATTGGCAATTTCGTATAAAATACCATAGTTATTATGTTTTAGTAATAAAATTATTGATTCAACATTTATTATGATCTATAAGGTTAGGCATTCCCGATAAAAAAGATTAAATAATTAAAGTTATTGACTTTAAATTTTAAATTTCCTTACCTACATATGTTTTGTTTTTGTACATATATTGATATATACATATAAATTTACCTATTACTTATGATATATTTAAAAAATGTATATTTATTGTGTAATGTGTAATATTTTTCATTTATTTTGTTATGTTAATATAATAAATAATAATAATAGAATAAAATATAATCTATAGATACTACATAAAATAAGATATAAGTAAACAATATAATAATATAGTCACGAGCTGTCCGCAGTCCGTCAAAGTACATTTATGAGCATGACTGCTGCTGCTATGTAAAATGTGAAATAAATAAATTAAAAAATTATTAGTGATAATAATATGACAATAATATCTATAGTAATAAATTATTGTCTAGGTATATTATATGTACTTGTCCATTTTACATATAATAGGTATTCCAGAAAGTACACATACTAATAATCATTTATTACTCACTCACTCGTGGCTTATATAAAACTTTAGAAATGGACTGCTTTTAATCCCCTTAAATAAGACAATATTGTACACAATTATGTTTTAACAAAAATATTAAGTTTTTTTTTCCATTACAAATTTAATACAATATTTTATTAACAGTAAATTAGTTAACGACAACTGTTGTAATGTAAAATTTTACTTTGTATACATTTATAATGTTTAATATATATGTATAATGTAGGTATGTATATATGTATATAGACATATTTAATTTTTTTTTTCAGAGATGCTGATAGAATGAGAGAAAAACAACAAAAAAAGCAAGAAGATAAATAAAAACATATAATGGACATTTGTGCAATACATCACCAGTGCACTTATATGCTAAGCTCAAAATAAATTAAATGTTGTATTGTACTATTAACTACATTTAAATTGATCGACTGTTTTCATTCTTAATCCCATCAACATTATGTTTTGTACCAAATCATTTTAAATTTAACTTGTTTCTATCCTATTTTTACCATTGTTTCCTGATATAATAGTTATGAGTAACTATTAACATCTATTATAGCCTATAGGTATCTATTGAATAATATAAAAATAGAGTAAGGCTGGGCATTAATAAGTTTAAAAGTTAGTTTTTAATATTAACATTGACATACCTAATGTGTTAATTTTTTTTCTTGATTAACATTTTTTTTCAGTTATCCAATTATTTTTAATAACAGTTGAGTTCCATATTTATATAAAAATGGTTTCATTTAAATGAAATATAATATATTAATTTAAGAAAATGAATTATTCAACTTAATTTAAACTTATTAACTAAATTAGTTACTTTTTTCCTTTTAACTTTAACTCGCTCAGCCTTGAAAAACATTAATAATTTTTAATTACTGTTAAATAAACATAGATCTTTAAATTAAAATAATAATTGTGTATTATTTTTTCAATTAAATATTTTATACCTATGAAACAAAATTATAATATTTAACAAAAATTATAAAAATAACTTCAAGTTACAACTATAATATTATTAGTAGAATTAAACCTTACTGATATATAATTAAAAATATACATTTTTTATGAAGTCCTAAACTTGTAATTTAAAAATTATAACATTAAAAATTATATTAGTTAATATGATACATTTTTATTAGAAAAATTTAAATTTTAAAAAAATTGATTAAATTTAATTAAAGCCTAAATATTTAAAAATATTTATGTAATAATAATTTAAATTTATATTTTTAATAAATGACCGTTATTATTCCATCACATTGGAACTTTAAACTTTTTTTCATCACATTCGTTTATGCTACGTTAGTGTTGTTTGTATTGTTGGCACTTTATTTATTTATTTTTTTGCTTATTTGTGATTTTTAAAATTTTTAAAATTCATTTCTTGGTGCACTTATATAAATTAACTTTTTTTTTTGCTTATTTTAGGGAACGCAAAAATTTGATTTGGCATTAAGGCGATGCACTTGTGGGTATGCCATTACTTTGTTCCCATTGTTAGTGCTACCCTCGTTCCAAAGTTATAGTATTTTAAAATCAGGCAGAGGGATATCTTAAAAATTGTTCCCTTCTCAAAATTCTGAACTTTCTTACACTGATTCGTTTGTGCTACGCTAATTCTGATTTGTATCATTGTAACCAATTTTTTTTTTTTTAATTAAAGAGATTGGATGCGGCGATTGTCTGTCTCTCTATTACACACGTAATATAGTAATTTAAACCATTTTTATTTCCAACTTACCGATGCATCTAGTGATGCGATAAGGATTATAAAAATTGATCTGAATTTGACGTAATGTCTACTTTACATCGACTTTCTCACATTTTTTATTTTTTCTGCCTAACTCCGCCTAAAATTAAGTTAATATATTTGGATATTTAAAAATTGACATTTTAAGTTTTTGTGAAAATTAAAAGAAAAAAAATTCAAAAGTGGAAAGTCGTTCTAAAGTACATTTTACGACGAATACAGACGTTTTGAGAATCCTTATCACTTCACTAGAATAATCGGTTTGTTACAAATGGGATTTATGTCTTCAAATACGGTATAGCTGTATTTATTCACATGTACCTGTGCGTGCGAGTTAACAAATTACAATTATTATTTCAAAAGTTTACACATACTAAAAACCAAATACTACTCGCACAAACACTACAATAATTCAAATAATTTTCTATACACAACCCCTTAATAAATTACCATTTCCAATCCTCCTTAGGTGGGTGGAGAAGAATCTTCCGAAAGGCAGAAAATGCAATTTAGTAGGTACATCATTTATAATTTTTCTTTTGTCGTTATGAATTACTATTCCCGCCTAATTTATGTGCATAGAGTTTAATTCATAAAATACCACCTACTTATTTACACAATTTTAAAAATGTTTATTATATAGTCACCCGATTTTCAAGGGGTTTCGTGTAGGCAATTTGTATACAATTTTAAGAGGTTATGTACGTTTCTGGATGTTAAAAATTCAATTTTTTTTTTTTTGCATATTTTAAATCCACAACGAATCCATTATTTAAAATATTGACATAAATTGGTACACATATATGTTTATTTCAACGAATCTAGTCTTCTTACTAATCGCACATTCGCATTTGCCGTACATGCATATTGAATTTTCAAATTTAATAAAAAATTTCAAAAAATCATTTTAAATAAAATGTCTGTAAATAATAAATATTCTCATCTATCATATTATTTTTAAATTTTGAATCTATGATAACTGGGAGAGAAGTTATCCTTAAAAAGCGAGAACGTAGTGTTTTAATGCCGTTTTAAGTTATAAGGCATGTGTGCGACCTAAACGCATATTTCTCGAAATGTTTTTCAAGGTGATGGGCATGATAACTGCCAAGCCGGTCGTCCAATTCTCATTAATTTTTTGTACGTGTTGTATCTTATACAATTTACTTAGATTAAAGGATAAAAAATACCTTTTAATAACATATTTTATATAGTGTCTTATCTATACAAAAAACTAGTTATATAGATAATAATAAGATAATTAGATTTTCAATTGAGCTACATAAGTTTTTTTCGATAACAAACGTCTTAAGAGGATGCTAAATACCCATTTTAGTGGTATTAAAATACATTCACGCTCTATAACTACAACTTCTCTCTTAGTAATTGTAGTCAAAATTTACACAAAATATAAAAGATGAAAATATTTACTATGTTGTAGTGTAGTTTTTTTTAGTTAAAATCTTTTTTCATGTTTTTCTTAATTTTAAATTTTCACGATTTTCTATCACGGATTTTAGGCCTTCAAAAAAACTACGCTACGGCATATTAAATTTTCTCATCTTTCATTTTTCTATACATTTTGACAGCGATTATACAGAGAAACATTGTAGTTATAGTGTGAACGTGATTTTTAACAAATATCGTGATAATATAACAATTAAAAAATGGTACTTACACATATCTATTTTTAAATTACTTTTAAAATATAATAAATATTTTTAAATTGTTGGATTTTCATTATTCTTCAAATATCATATAAATGGCCTATACAAAACCCCTTAAAAATCTGGTGTATACCGTCCTCTAAAGCCGCAACACCTGCTATTTTTAAGGGGTTCTGTATAAGCAATTTTTAAGAAAAATTATGAAAAATAAAAATCTAACAATTTAGAAATATTTATGTACATTTTAATTAATCTAAAAATAGCCCCGTACTCGTATCACTTTTTATTATATTTTATTTTATTTAATTTTAAATTTTTTTAAAAAAATATTCCGAATACTGTATTCAGAATACTTGTAAAAAGTATAACTGTATTGAATACCTTCAAAAAAAAGTATTCGGAATACTACCCAAGTCTGGAGGACGCCACACACCCGATTTTTAAGGGGTTGTGTATAGGCAATTTTTATTAAATTTTAAGAAAAATGAAAATCAAACAAATTAAATATATTTTAAAAGTTCGTTCACATGGATGAAGAAAAAAGGTAAAAGTACTTTGGGAAAACTGAAAAAGATTAATAAAATATTATTCTAATCTTATATTTTTATTTGTATAATCAATGGAAAATTTTAACAAAAAAAATGTTTTTTTTTTTTAAATGAATCTATTTTAGAATATAATATTTATAATATAAATAGTGTAAATGACATTTCGTACAAACATAATAATTTTTCTGTGCTATGCATGAACATTCGTAGTATTGCTAAACATTTTGATGAATTTATTGTATTTTTAAGTATAGCGAAATTATTTTTGATGTAATTTGTTTAGTTAAAACTTGGTTGGAAAAAAATTTTTAAATTTCGAAATTGAAGGGTACAAAAATTATAACTATTATAGAAAATTAAATAAGTCTGATGGAATTTCGATATATATTAGAAATGTTTTGTGTGTAAATTCCATTAGTTTAGGAGTAATAGATCATTGTAGCTCTATCAGTTTCAATATTTTAAATGAAAACTCTATATTAAATATAATATGTATATATCGTTCACCGAGTTTAATACAAAATCTTTTTATTAATTGCTTAGATGAATTTTTAAATAGCCTCTCTGATAAAAATTGTCATATATTTTGTGGTGATATTAATATTAATTCGCAATCAGATTACGTAGATACTATTAAATATCTTAATGTCTTAAGTTCGTATGATTTTAAATCGTGCATTAATAATGCTACCAGATACAATATTTTAACTAATTTATCATCTTGCTTAGATCATATATTTTTTAAAAACAAAAGTGGATATGATAGTGTAAATGGATATGTTTGTAAAAATTATATTTCAACAAGAAGTACAATTTCAACTTTTAATAAATTTGAAGTTCATAACATTAATATCCAGGAAAATATTGAGAATAAAAACATTGAACGAATTAATTTTGATAAGCTTAAACAAATATGTAAAGAAGAAACCTGGTCGGACATATTAATTTATATGATATAATAGTTCAGATTAATATATTATTTTGTAAAATAAATAATGCTATAAATTCGTCTAAAATTACCAAATCTATTCGACTGCCTAAATATAAACATAAAATTAAAAAATGGGTCACTTCAGGTATAATTATTTCTTTACGTCATAGAAATAAAATGTTTAATAAATTAAAACAGCAACCTTTTAATATTAAATTCAGAGAGAGATACAAAAAATATAGAAATTTATTAACAAAAATTATACAATTTTTAAAAGATATGTATTATTCTAAAGAGATAAATAAAGCATCAGGTAACTCAAAAAAGGTTTGAAATCTAATTAACGAGTCGTTAAATAATAAAAACAATAAAAATACACAAATAAATATTTCATCGTTACTAAGTGAACAAAATAAAAATATAATTTGTGATAATAATGATATTGCTAATGAATTTAATAACTTTTTTACAACAGTGGGTGAAAGTATTGCCAACAAAATTAATTCACAAACACCAGCTAATAATATAATGAAATTTGTTTACAAGGATAATCTAATTAAATTTTTCTAAAGCCTATATCTAAAGATGAAATTAAAAAATATATTATTAACAGTAAAGAAAGCACTTAATTTTATAATTATGGGCTAACAAATTTTGTTTTAAAACAAATAATCGATTATATATAATTAACCCTTTGAAATTTATATTTAACTTATCAATTACTTCTGGAATTTTCCCACACATTCTTAAAGAAACTATGATAATACCATTTTATAAACAGAGAAATAAAAATATTTGTTCAAATTATCGTCCGATATCACTTACATAATACTTTATCTAAAGTATTGGAAAAATGTATAAAAGTACGATTATATGAATTTCTTGAAAAATCCTATATTTTCTCTGAAAAACAATTTGGTTTTACTGGTTTTAGAAATAATAAAGGCGCTTCTAAAGCATCACAAAATATTGCTGGTTCTATTCACAAAAAAACTGGATGAGGGTAATTTAGTACTTGGAATTTTTTTAGATGTAAAAAAAGCCTTTGATTCTGTAAACCATAATTTGTTATTAAAACAATTAGATCCATATGGCATTCGTGGAGTAGCAAATAATCTTATAAAAAGTTTTTTAACAAATCGTATCCAACGAGTTAAAATAAAATATATAAGGTCTATAGCAATAAATAATAATATATTAAAGTACGGTGTTCCACAATGAACTTGGTCCATTACTCTTCATTGTATATATCAATGATTTACTTGAAATGAAATGTGAAAGTTTGATATTTTGTTTTGCTTATGATACCACTATATTAATTAATGATAATAATAATAATAAATTAATTTCTAAAGCAAATCGAAATATGTTAAACGTTAATAAATAGTTTAATTCAAACTTTCTCGAAATTAATTATATTAAATCTTGTTGTGTTCCTTTCTCAATTTCTAAAATGAAAAAATTAAAAATAAATGATGAGATAAGAATACATGATTTTAATTGCCTTAAAATTAAATCCTTATATTATAACATTAAGAATTATAACTGTGTTCATATTAGGTCTGTTAACTCTGTTAAATACCTTGGTAACTATTAATCAATAATAAAAATCGTATATTGACATTGGAACAACTGTCAAAAAAGTCAGAAGTCTGTTCTATAAATTCAAAAGTTTAAACAATATTTTATTTCCTAACACCATGCGAATGGTTTATTGTGCACTTGGTCAGTCAGTTTTCTCATATGGAATAACTGCTTGGGGAGGAGCATATGATACACACTTAAATAAACTTAAATCTACAATTAATTAACTAGGTACCTACTTAAAATAGCTTTTAAAAAACCTTTTCGATCTAATATTGATATTATTTTTAATACATATAATTTACTAAATCTTAAACAAATACATGCAAAAGCAATTTTATGTAATTTGTATTATTATAATCATAAAGACTTTAGATTTAATCATAATTACAATACACATCAAATAGGTAGACAATAATGTTTTCAGAATTTTTAAATGTGATACGGAATTTGGTAAAAGAAATCCTTATAATATTGGTTTAAAACTCTGTAATTCTTTGTGTATTGATATAAATAATTTCGATACCTTCAATTTATATAAGAAATATATCAATTATAAAATAAGAATGTCGCTTTTTTGAAAAAACTTATCTTTAATTTTCATGTACATAAAGCATTAACTATAATCGTAAATTTATTAATCCATTATATTTTGTTTTGTAATTAATATTTTTATTTTTATTTTTTTATTTTCCTTTTGTAACATATTGTTATTTCTCGCTTATATTTTACCTATGTATTTTATTTAAGATCATTGTAAACAATATGAACTCTTGTCTCCTCCACAAGTTTTAGGCTTTTGGAGACAAACTTTTTCTTGTATTTTATTTAATATTATAAATTGTATTTTGTTTTTTGTCTTTTGAAATAATAATAAATAGCAATATCAATATCAAAAGTAATTTAAAAATATACCTGTATCTGTATCATTTGTCATGTAATCACGATATTTATTTAAAAAACATGTTTACACATTTTTCTTTTTTATTAACTTAAGAATATTGTAAAAATATAAAATTAAAATAAATTATAAATAATAAATATATCTAGTGATTGATGGAGTCGATTTTTTATATATGCGTTTTTACCCGTTTTATAAGCTGTTAAAAAATCAAAAAAAAATCTATATTTTAACAGCTTATAAATTATAAAACCTGTAAAAATGCAAAAAATTAGCTCCATCAGTCATTAGATAATGTTGTTAGCTATAATTTATTTTTTTCATACTTCTAACATGTTTGTAAGTTGATAAAAACGAAAAATGCTAATTCAAATTTTACATTGAAAAAATTGTCAGAAACCATCTTAATTCATGATAGTGATGGCGTCAATCTATACATTTCATGAACAATTACAATTTTTAATTTACAATACAAAATGAGTTATTACAGAAAATCAAAAACTCAATTTAAATTTATTTTAGTATATCTAATTAATGGGTTATACTGAAAATTACTAGGTATTAAAAGTAATTAAATTTGGTACAAATAATTCACTTTCAAACAATTAAATTAAATCAACATTGCATTACTTTATTAATTATAATTCCTATACGGAAATTTGTAATTTGCGTTTATTATTCCCCAACATTGCTTTTACTTAAATACATTAAAACACTGTACAAACAATAATAGTAAAATAATAAAAAAACTATCTACAATTGAAATATAATTAACAAAAACACAAAAATTCACTATATACACATGTAATATACAGTGGTCGCCGATTATTGGACTCGCTGTGGGACCTAACCATTTGAGTCCATTAACCGAATGAGTCAATTAGGCGAATGACCCAAAAAATTTTTTAAAAATTCTCAATATGTATTAAAAACTTATTTACTTTAAAAATATTTATAAAAATACATTGATAATATTGTATATTGATATTAATTGTACATTGTATATTGATAATAATCTAGCTAATTTGT
>JAIPRL010005251.1:0-33221 GCA_025469235.1 Pemphigus obesinymphae | reverse complement strand
TGCACTTAGGATAAACTAGTTCGGCCTAGGACAAACTAGTTTATCCAAACGAACTTAGGATAAACCAGTTTGTCCTAGGATAAACTGGTTTGGCCTAAAAAACAGTTTGGCCTGTAACATATATATAAAAAAAAAAACACATCATTATAAAAGCAATAGTTCCTTTGGGATATGGCCGGGACGCGGGTACATGTATATCTCTACTCCTTCGCTCCGTTCTTCAGAACAATCCAAATAATAAAAACGGACAAACCGGAGATCAGAGACGTAACTACCGTGGTGGGTGGGCAATCTCCCCCCAAGTTCCTTCAGTCGGTCAAATATTATTGTCGTGTGATATTATTCGTGTGTGTAATGTCCAGAAGAGAAAAATTAGTTTTTTATGATCTTTTAAAGAAGTCATATCAGTCGATCAATAATTGTTACACGTGTAACGGCTTTTTTTTTTTTATTGCTTATTTAATAGTATTTTAGGCAAAATGAGCTTTTGCAGTCGGCCAAATTGTTAAACGTGTGACGTTCTTTTTTTTGGGGGGTTTTTTGCTTATATAAAAAATTCAATCGGTCGGCCGAATCAAGACATTGACCCCCAAAAAAAAAATTATTTCGCTACGCCCCTGCCGAAGACGACAAACGCGTACCTATATATAATAATATATACCGTATACTATATAGTTGTGATATAGTTGTGATAGCTGTGTATAGGCAAACTCATTAATAACACTATGTTATATTTCAGGTGAGTATAATATAATTATCCATCGGTATCAAGCCCGGATTAAGCATTCAGGGGGCACCAGGACGTAATCAGTTTTGGCCCCCCATCCTTCTCCCATAAATAAAATTGTCTTATAATATTTTTTTCCTTCAATCATTATAAATAGAACACAATTAAAATAATAATAAACTGAAAACTAACGAAAATAAATCTTTTAAATATTATTTTATTAAGCAATAAAAATAAAAATAAAATATAATGTTTATATAAATAATAATAAATTTAAATATAAAATTAATAAAGCAAATTAATCAAAACACGTAGACTTTTAAAAATGAAAATAAATATGTACCTATACCTACCTACCTCACTTATTTATTTATTAAAACTTATACTTTTAAATGTAGACGGTATAATTTAGACGAATGTCTTTTTCCTTGATTTATGTTCAGCAAATCCTTTTAGAGTTTCTTCAAAACTAATACTTTGTAAAATATAATTTTCGGTATACAAAATCATTAAAGATGAGAGATTATCTTGTAGTAGTGAAGCTCTATGATTGTTTTTACCCCGAGCTAGTTTTGAAAATGCTCTTTCAGCGGTACAATTAGATACGGGAATAGTTAAATATATATTGTAATAGCTATATAGATATTAGGAAAAATATTAATAATATCACTTTCAGACATCCACTCAAAAATTTTATGTACATCACTCCCATCAAACTCTAGTTTACATTGTTCCCAATATTGCTTGAAATCATGTTTTATTCTGTGCTATTACCACGATTTAAGATAATATATTATATTACTATATTCATTATGAATTAGGGTTCATTCTGATTTTATTTTTTCTGCTCTATATGATTGAAAAATTGTGATAAGAGATAAGACAATTTTTCAAATTTCAAATATTTTTCAATTTTCAATATGACCTAAGCATTTAAACCTAAAAAAATTTAAGTCATAACGTAATGGGCCCCTCGTATCCATGGTCCCCGGGGACGTGGCCCCCCTTAATCCGGGCTTGATCGGTATATAACAAAACGATATTGTACCTATATACATGTATATATATATATATACGAATTATTGAAAAATTAACTAGACGAAATATATAATACGAACATAATTTTTAAAAATATTTCAATATAAACCACGCCGAAAAGCGTATAGGTATATATTACCGAATTATGTAATTTTTTACATTGTATAATTATATATTTATATATATATATATTGCCGTATTATAACAATGCTATTATATATTTCTACATATATGGTATGGGAGCGTTCAAGTATATTACGTCAGCACATTTTTGTCTTTTTTAGACCCCCCTTGTCAGCAAATGTCAGTAAATATCAGACCCCCCCCCTACTTAATTATGTCAGCATATGTCCGAAAACCCCCCTCTATTTCATAGAAAAAAAAAAAACATGTGGCGATGCGTCCGATAACGATGCCGATATCAATATTATTCTTACACGCGTCATCGACGACGACGATTATAGTTTATCTTAATGGATTTCACGTGCCAATAACTGGTTCTACCACGGAACCACGCTATAGTTAAGCATCGCATTCTGTGTGGAGTACCTATCTATATATAGGTAGGCACCTACATAGTCAATATTTTTTTCCGAATTTTATGCGTATTAATTAAAAATAAATGAAAAATTTTGTTACATATTTTGAATTTTTTTTTTACATATTTTGAATTATTTTTTTACAAATTTTTACTATTTTTTTCATTACTGCTGACGTCAGCATGGTTCTAAGCCCCCCCCCCCCAATCCCCTTTGTCAGCAAATGTCAGCATACGACAGACCCCCCCTACCCCCTAACCGCTTACGTAATACTTGAACGCTCCCTATATACATATACGATATAATATACCTATACGGTAACGGTATAATAATTCACGCATTTTATTCGTAAATTGACATATATTAAATTGTTGACGAACGGTATTGTAGATATTACAATTTAAATTATACGCCTACACGGGCTGTACAGTCCCATAAATTGTCCGCGTACAGGTACGTATATTATAGATCAACGCGAGTTTTCCCCGTTGTTGGTATCGTATACCTATCGAAATATAAGAATTTAATACGCGGACGAGATAAAAATATTGAAACCTCAAGGTAAAAAAAAAAAAAAAAGTAGACGTAACGCTATTATAATTATTAATTTATTATTATTTACTAGATTTAATTCGATTGGAAATTACATTTGGATACGCATTTTATGACGTTTATCGTAAATATTGTAATATTCGCAACGATATAGGAAACGTATTTATTATGCGAATTCATTCTAAAATATAAATTTTAAATATTTTTCGTTATGTAATTCGACTGAACAAACATAATAATATAATATGTTGTTTATCGAATCGAGTGGTGTATATATAGTGTAAGAAATCAATTCAGACAATCAAAAACTATTTGGACAAATTTTTTTTTGATTACTATAGGTATATCTTGAGTACAATGTAAATAGTACCTGTTCATTGTTAAAATACTCTTAAAAAAGTATAGGTACACCGCATAAAAATATACTTAAAATACTCTCCAAATGCTGACAAAAAAAAAAAAAGTGTATACCTATTATAGGTACATTACGCTATATATTCAGTATTTATATCATATATTATGACTCGAGATTATTGTTCATATTTTATATATTTACAACATGTTATTATAATTTAATTATATTCTAGATATATTATTATTATTATTATTATTTTTTTTTTGTTTGAAAATTTGATAAAAACTGAATTCTTTTCAGGATTTTATTTTGTAAAAATATACTTTTAAAATATATTATAGGAATAAGTAGGTATGTATGCTACCTGTGTATATCGAAGTTTATTTTTTTTAAAAGATTTCATCAATATCGTATTTAATACTACTCTCAACACGTTATGGATAGGAAACGACGAGTGATCGACCCGAAACGGCGTTTCTATAAACTATTGTAATCGATTAAATGACCTTCATTAACTAAATTGACCAAATAATTAAATAAAAATGAATATTATAGAAGAAAAACGAATATTCGAATCGTTTGCTCTACGTCATCTGGGCTAATTATTCACGTTATTGTATAAAATGTAATGTTATAACAATCAAAATACGCGTGCGGATTAAACGGTGATTGCGGACGTTTTCTTCCACAATAGGTACTCCTTTTTGCTTCACATAGTATTCGAGTGTTTCAAAAAGGTTCAGTGTGCAGTAAGTCGAGGGAGATACAGACCATGCACTATATAGACGGATTACAAGAAAACAGTGGATTAGTTATTGTTATATAGGTCCATATTAAGCTAAAATTTTATAAAAAAAAAAAAAAAATACAAATTTTTATAACAAAAATAATTTCTTTATTATTTGTGTAAAATATAATTATTTAAAAGTAGGTATAGAATGTAAACGGATCGCAGCTCGAACTTATAAAATGACACGTCATCATTAGAAATGATCGATAAAAAAAAAAAAAATGCTTTATTTATTGGACCACATAAGTAGGTAGGTATATATATATTTAATATACCTACATATTTTTCTAAATTTAATTAAGTACCTATTGTATATTTTATAATAGAATAGGTATTATATACATAGTGATTATAATAATATAGACATTATAATTTCAATCATCCGCATAGGTGGTACCTATACATATCATTATTGTTAATTATGATATGTGCTCCAAAATAACGTTGTAGGATTTTAATATTTCGTGGCTGTTATATTATATTACCAATCGAAATATATCGTAATTTCTACAGATACAGTTTAAAAGACCGAAAAATACTCGTTGTTTTTTATTTCAATAATTTTTATAATTCTTGATCTCTCTCGGTCTTAGTGTTGCGTTTCAAGTATCGGTATTGCATGCTGCGATAAGTTTTGATTGGGTCTTGATCTTCGTATTTTTTTTTCTATTGTTCGTCACTACGGATAAGTAGGTGTATATATACCTAAAAGTCAAAAGGGCAAATCTCGCGATATTTGGATTTCGAACGATTCGAAAAATTTCACGATAAATGTATATGCGCGGTCATATATAGATTCGTAAGAATATAATATTGTCGTAACATTATCGTAACAAGCAAGGTAAACACCGTATATATGTAACGTTGGCAAGTACTTGCGGGCACCTACCACATAATGAAATATTTATATATTATATTCAAAAAGTAAACAATATGAATAGACTTAATGAAAACGATTCAAATCCTTGTCCTAATTAAAGATATATACGAAAATCGGTTTTAATTATATACTGTAATATATACCTATATACCTATATATATATATATATATATATTATATATATATTTACCCGAATCGGGTAATTATACCGTGTCATGGGAAAATTTTGCCAAACCGTTTCGGGAGATTTTTTTTTTTTTCGTTCTCGTATAATACATTATATTATACTAAACTCGACCCTGCATCGTGGTGTGGCATTGAACATGAGGTAACTTACCTGCAGTAGGTACTCAGTATTACAACTGGAAAAAAAATTTCCAACAATGTTTTTCTAGAAAATATGCGTAAATAATAATGAAAAAAAAAAATACACACACATATATATATATTAAAAACCAGATAAATACACACACGCGTATTAATTATGTAGTATTTCGTAATATTTTTTAGAGCATATTTCGTATAATGCGTAAAAACACGTACCTATATTTTCACGTAAGTATATATATATATATATATATATATATATACAGCTATATCTATAGTTAAATATTTGAGGAGGTATTTACGGGCTATTATTTAATTAATTTCTATCGTTGTATAATATACTGTATTGTGTATAATGTGGTTTTAGATTTTTTTTTTGATTTTTTTTTGATTTTTTTTTTTTTTATCGAAAAAATAAAATGAAAATCGATAATTTATTATCGACATTCGGACGACGGCGTAATATAATAATAGATGTACCTATATAACTTTGCGTTGTTGGAACAAAAATTCGTTTTCCTCGCACGTAATGCGCCTATATACCTATATATATAATATGCATATATAGGTATATTATAATATTATGACTGTTACACATATAAATTAATGTGTTGTTTCGGAATTTAGAATAACAAAATAAAAACGAATTAGGAAGTATATGGGATACGCGTAGGATATTTATTTTTTCATTTCATTCCAAAACATTTTCGGACGTTCCATATAGGTACCTATACCATAATAATATATTATATTACATATTATCATATTATACGACAATATATTATTCCGAATAAAAACATATAAAAACTACCTCTGTGTATTTACTATATATATCTGTTTATAAAATAATAAAACACTTTACGAAATTAAAACTTTTATTTGTTTTTGTCATTGTGCATATACTATAATATTATATTTATTAAATTAAATTATAATATGATGTGAGTATACGTTAATGAAAATAAATGTATACCTATCTATGATATTATATATTATCTTGCACCTTATAATATACTAGGTAGGTATATCTATCTTTCTCTTTGCGTCTTCAGTAATTTGACTGGTTTGCTGCAGTTCTCCATGCTACCCTATTGTAACTTAATTCCTTTAGTTCCTTGTAGCTATCCTTCCCCGTGTCGATCATGATTTGTTTCATGTATTCCATCCTTGGCCTTCCTCTTCCAATATAACCTGCTTCTATACGTCGCCTGCTTCTATAACATTCTCCGTTAAACTATCATGGCGTAGTGTGTGTCCTATCATTTTGTCATTCCTAACCTCAATATTATGCCACAATTCTCGTTTTTCATTAACTCTAGTTAATACTGTTTAATTTGTCACTCTTTCAGTCCATATTTAATCTTAAGCATTTTTCGATAACACCACATTTCGATAGCCTCAAGTTTGCTTCTCTCTGCTTTACTAATTGTCCAAGTTTCGCACCCATATAGGGCAATACTCCACACGTATATTTTTAATAGTTTTTTTCTTGTCTGTAAAGTCACACTGTTTTTTATTTTGGAAAGCCTTCTTTGCTTGTGCTATTCTACAGAGAATGTCAGCTTTGCTACGACCGTCCTCTATTATTTTACTTCCCAGGTAGCTGAATTGTTGTAGGTACTTGTTCTATATGTGTGTTATATAGGTATATAATTTATACTTGTATATATATAGAGAGAGAGAATTTTATTTTTTATACTTACCAAAATACAATCGTATTTTACATTTTAGTTGTTCCTACGAGGACTCTGTTGCAGGGGTTGGAAACTCAAAATACTTTTGATTTTCATTCTGGTTCCGGTTAAAAAATAATTATAATTTAAGGTTTAATTTAAAAAAAAAAAAAAAAATTAAAAATGGTTTCTGGTTAGAATAGTAATAGCACATAAGAATTAAATTATATAACATACATTTTTTATATTTAGTACCTAGTCAACAATGAATATGGGTCCGGGTTTCTTTAGAGGTTATTGAAGTAATTAAAAAATTAGTTTCCGGTACTTGATTTTTAGTGTAACAACGAGTTTTTCATAATTTGGTTCAAACACCTAGACTCTATAGTAATTAAGTAATCCTTTTACAGAAAGAAAATTATCAATTATTATTACCTATATATTACACGTTTACTCGAAACATATAATATAATCATATTACACATATACAAATAACGTATTATCATTCGCGTAATATATACAGTTTATCATTATATATTATTGTTGAGAAGACTCCCAGACTTCTAGTGCAAAAACATGTCTACGCAGAATGACGATAGTTCGTTTCAAAATGGTTTGAAAATAAAAATACCTATTATATATTCGAATGTTGACAACATTTTGGAGGGATTGTCATATCCTTTTTATAAAATAATGCCTATAAAAAATGTTACAGCCGTTTAAAAAACTAAAAAAAAAAAATTATTTTTGAATTGTAGATTGCATGTTAAATATTTAGTTTATTGAAAAAACGCTAAGACATTCCCTCCAAAATGTTATAAATTTTTAATTTTATAATAGTTGTTTTTTCTCTCAAATCACTGGGAAACGAGTATCTCTATCTAATCGTAATTTTGTGTACGCGCATGTTTTTTTGAACAAATATCGCAATCACACAACAATAAAATACGATATTGATACTAGACTATTTTTGAATTAATTTGAAAATATATTTAAGTATATTCAAATTATTGGATTTTAATTGTTCTTAAAATGTAAATGTATATATTTTGAATGGGCCTATGAAACTAGTATAAAATAATATTAAGAAGTCAATCTCATAATCAAAGTAGATTTAATTGAAATTAGATAATATTTAATTCATTGTATAATATTTTGATTTTTTTTTTTTTTATAGTGTATATATTATATTGTAAATCGTTGTTTGTTTTTATTTGTCGCGGATATATTATATCTATAGCTAAGTATATTGCATTTTACTTAAGCATACATAATATTTACATATATTTGCAATTTTGTACTGTACGCATAATATAATGAAATGTGAATTCAATAAAAATTTACCAGAAAAATAAATAAATGTATATAAATTTCATCGTCCACTTTTTGTAAACTATAAACAGGTGATTAATAATCAATTTTAATAATATCGGCATCATTATATAATGTGATTTATCAGTGTTTAATAATATTATTTAGTTTTCATAATATCCAAGTGTTTATAAACTCTAAAATTTAAGTTCTGCGTATATATTATACCGTTTGTTTGCTATATAATATCGATAGGTGCGGTATAATATAAATAGGTATTTTTTTTCTAAATAATTGTACTGCAGAGCATTTTATGGTTTGAACGTGAATTTTTTTTTACTTACCGCACTGAAACAACAAATTGATATCAAATTTTAAATAGGTTAGTTTTTGAAACGCGCTGAAGATGACGACTATTAGTTGTATGCAAAATAAAAGTGTATGATATTGTGACTTTGGGTGTATAATGTAATAAATATTAAAGTCCACGTAAAACTATCGATTGTTCTCTAGAATTAATAATATGTTGCCTATTTCAAATGTAAACAAAAAAAAAAAAAAAAAAAAAACTATAATTGTTATAACGAAAAATGTCCGTATATATAAAACCTTTTTGCAGATCGGTAACGCATATAAATAAGGTCGATGGCACGTTTTCATACACCTGCGTGTGTGATTTTGTTTCATTAGAATTACCTATTGCATTTTATATAGTTTTTTTCAAATAAAATGTTTAGTTCGAGTGTTACTGCAGTAAAGATTGGTACGTTATATACATAGTATTTTTAACGAGTGAAAAACATTCAGTAAAAATAAGATCAACGGGGGAAAAGCGGCCCATGTCGTGCGTAAAAATATGATTTTGTTGAATTAACAAAATGTGCATACGTATTATATCCTTGACTACTCGGCAGATCGTGGTCGGCATTTAATTTCGTCGTGTTAAAAAACAAAAAAAAACCAGACCATATATAATAGGTATATAATAGGTATACGATTCGCGAAAAACATGTTCTTTTTTCGCAATAATATATTAATATATAATATAGTATATGTGTTGGACAATATATACCGCAATAATAATTATTGTACTCCGGTATTATATAGATGTCATAATGTTATTATTGTACAAGGATCGGTTCTTTTTCAAATAAGATATTTTCGGCAACGCCTTTTCACAATAAAAAAAAAAAAATAAAAAATTCGTCGGACCTCCGCAGACTCTCGGGCACCGTTCGAAAATTGCCCCACGCGCAGGTATACAAAAGCGTATATTGTATAAAAAACCTCGCCGATCCTTTTTCTCTTTATTATTATTATTAAAGGTATATTTGTTTTTTTTTTTTTCATGTTATCGACCTGGTGCGAGATGATTTCGGTAAAAGAACGCGTGTATGTGCAGGCAAAAAAAAAAACCAACAACAAGAATAACAATAATAATAAATAAATAAAAGAGGGTAGACGGGGGAAGACGGGGGGGGGGGAAACGGTATTTTTTTAATAATAGGTGTTCGGGTGTCAAAATCGATTGGGTTCGATCGGGATAGGAAGCTAAACACAAAAAGGAAAAAAAAAATACGTCTAAGCACTCTCGTGTTATACAGTACACGTACCTATACGTATTATATACGTATATTATATAATACGTATGGCCCGGGGTGAATTTTTAATAACGACGCGCGCGATAGATTTCAATTAGAATTACAAATCAGAGAGACCCTCCCCGGGGTCGTCGTCTCACCTGACGATCGTTGACTGCCCGTGTGTGTTTACACGCGTATATTTCGCACAGGTGCCGTTAGGGGTCGAAATAATTTATATTCTCTTATATATACAAACATAATATTATATATAGTATATGCCGACGACGATATAATATTATATTACCTGTATAGGTGTATACCTATATACCTAGTGATATATTGTATGATCGGGAAATTCGTGTGTATTCTGGTACGGCCCGCTTGAGGTACGGGAAAAAATTCACGGAAAACAGTGCGCGAAAAGATTCTAAGTACGATTTTCTTGTACATAAAATTCACCCATATATTTTAATCACGAACGGCATCGTCAAACGAACGGCCGTTATTTCTGTATTCAATTAAAAAGTCCTCGACTATATAAAGGGCCTAACTAGCGATGGTTAGGGGGGGGGGCAACGTGCTCCCTCAAATTTGCTGCAGAAGTCAGCAAAATCGTATTGTCTGCAGTCGGCTATTCCTGTATTGTTGTTGGGCACAACCCGTTTCCGCCAAAACCATACCCTTCACTTTTCCGCCAAATCTAAAAAAGGTCGATTCACTTTTCCCCCAAAATCGTACCTTTCCCTTTTCGGCCGATTCACTTTTCCGCCAGGTATAAAAATCGATAGTGTTCAATCGATAGTAACAATAATAGATATCACTATATTTTATAAACATCTCTATACTATATTTATTATTGAAAATCACAATTTATTTTTATAACCATTTTATTAATTTTAAATATGTTTAGGATACGAGTATAAAATAACAAAATAAAATTTGAAAAAAAAAGTTGAAGTAAAATTACAATTTAGATACATTAATAATATAACACGTCTTGTTTAGTAAGTATAATATATTATATTTGTTAAAAAAAAAAACACACACGATTTTCATAAAATAAATAATAAAACAGGTATTGTTGAAACATTTTTACATATTATATATTATTGTTATAAATTACTGCAAATTTAAATGTCATGTATATTGTGATAAGTATTGTAGGTACTACTTTTTTTATTCCTTATTAAACAATTTCCTTGAAATCGTACTATGCATTTTTATAATTACTAAAATATGGCTTAACGAATAGAAAAAAACTTAAATTAATCCTATCCATTAAAAAAAAACCACTTAATTGTATTCCTGTATTCCTAAATGTTACTTTAATAATATTATTAAACTAATGACCAATATTATGTTTCTTCAATTAGAAAATCATTATACACTAAAAAGTATTAAAGCATTATAATTCGTACTATTTTTTCCTATATGTATATAGTAGATATTATATTTTACCTACGGGACGCTACGTATTTAGAAAGATAATTATTATACATAGATATATATACTATCGATTGAATACTATCGATTTTTATACCTAGCGGAAAAGTGAATCGGCCGAAAAGGGAAAGGTACGGTTTTGGGGGAAAAGTGAATCGACCTTTTTTGGATTTGGTGGAAAAGTAAATTGGCGGAAAAGTGAAAGGTACGATTTTGGCGGAAAAGATGTCCGCCCATTGTTGTTGAGGTTAAGGAAAATGAACTTTGTACAGTAGTCGGTCAATACGATTGTGTCTCGTCAGTCGACCGAATTTAGGTGGAAAGGTATGTGGACCTTTTTTTTTGCTCATACAAAATAAAGTTCAATCAAGTTGGCGAAATGAACACACGGCCTTCCCCCCCAAAAAAAAAGATAACTTCGCTACGACCCTGTCCTCGAGTGTATATTATTGAATGTATTGGAAAAGATTCAGTAACTGAATTAGTTGAATAACTTAATAATAATATTTTATAATAATTAGTTAAATTATTATAAAGAAATTAATGTATGTAAGTATCTAAAATAACTAAAATCGTTATACGAATTGCACAGAGCACACAACATACTCATACAGTACATTGGCCATTTACATACACATAGACCAGTGATTTCTATAATTTTAGTACTACAACTCAAATCCCCCCCCCCCCCCGAAAATCTATCCCGACCAGCATGGACCAACTGGACAAAAAAAGTAGTTTTAAAAAGTCAAAAATACTTTAATAATACAATTTCATGAAGGTAATTTTCGGGGTTTATAATACTTATAATAGTATAAAGTTTATACAGTTTAAAAAATAAATATTTCTCATCACCCACTAAAAGTTAGCAGCTCGGGATCCACCAGTGGGGCGCGACCGACAGATTGAGAAACGCTGACATAAAGTGTATACAGGTATTTAAAATACTATTGCTCTGTAATTAATTTGCACACATTTTGAAGTACCTACATATTATATTATTTTTGAGTTGGCCAATTTTACGTAGACTACCCAAATCTAGAATTTACAAGTCTAGTTTTGGAATTTTCCAGTTACTCTATATATTATAGTATCCACTTCAAGTTTTTAAGTTACAATTATTATATTGTTAAATTTGTCCAGCTAAATTGTCTTTAAACATAGAAATTAGTAGGTAATTCCAAAATTTAAAGTCCATTTTTTTTTTTAGTTATTATTAGACAGTTTCTTGTTATTATAATAATTTATCTATATCTATAATATTTGAAAAATTTATTGAAGATTTTCGGAACAAATAATCATTATCAAAAATAAATTGAATTTGTTTTGATAATGGCTATTGCAAGTTATATTTAGAAGTCAGTGATTTTGCTACTACACATTTAGAAAATTCGTATTTCACACGAAGTATTTCATACTACTCGTACATTGTGTTTTTTTTTTTTTTTTTTTTTTTTTTTTTAATTTATGGTTTCATCGATACACGTAACTATCCGCCATCCGGTATACCTTGAGGTTTTTCTCATCGGATGGTGTTGGTCGTTTATTATATTATATTTAAGAAATCATCTGTATTACACTTTGATTTTTCCAAATTATATGCATACATAAAAAATCTGTACAATTAATGAATATTGTAATATAATACAAGTAGGTTTCAGTGGAATTTAACCCGACCAGTGTCATAGCGCCCACCACCTGTTTGTGGATTCACTTGGGATTCGTACCCTTCAAATGCCCCTTAACCAGAGTTGCTCGTGCCCTAATACATCTACGACATCCCTTTGGGTGACCCTCGAACTTCGTTGGACGACTCCTTCTCCCTGTCAGTGCACATGCTCCACCACCTCTATTGACATCATTGTCTGATCAGCGAAACTGGAAAAGGAGATTCAAGCATCCGTTTGATCCGTCTTTTTAGACAATCGTGCCTCACGGTCACGTTCAAACGTTTCACACTGCATAATCGTATGTTTAGCGTCTTCCTCTAACTAGTCGACCTTCCACAGCTTGCACATCGTGGAGACGGTCGATATGATGCAAATACGAGTAATTAGTTAAAACGTCCATGTTATATATTAACTGTGTCAGATACAATGAGATTTCCCAGTGGGATTTTCCCAGCCATCGTCCAATGTTTTACGTGCGCTCGGGAATCCGCTTTTGGGGGGGAGGGGAGGCTGATTCAGCGGCTAACAATTTGGTCCGACTACTTATCGCGTTTTGAAGAGCTGCGTCCTCTTATATCAGCTAACATGTCTATCGGTAACATTCTTGCTAATATAGCCGCGGCGTCGTAAGAGACCATATTTTGGTATGCGTGAATGCTACGGATCCTTGTCCAGTGGCGCACCCTTACTATAGCGACTCCACGTTATTTTGATTATAATTGAATATTTTCCAGGATTCATATTTACGGTGATAAGGCATGCGCATACTACATTAGTAGGAGAGTCATAGTATCTGTCATTTCTCGTAAATATTTGGTTAAAAATTAAAATACAATAGGTAGGTATATAGTTTCCTTTATCGAGAAATTTCGTATTTATAGATTATAAATGATAATAATAATGTTTTAACGAAAAACATATTATATTTCGTATTAAAATAGAAATATATAAATATTGTTCACGAAGAAATGCATACGCGTAAGTATTGTCCACTATATATATATATATACACAATAAATGGAAAATTTGCAGTGTTACATTCTATTTTTTACTATAAATTATAACGATATATTATATTATGTATATAGTATTTGAGAATAAAAAAACATATCGGAAGAACGAAAAGCGACGGGTGGGTTTTTTTTTACCAGTCGCGCTATATGGGGAGGATTCTCTAGATCAGTATCCAAAAATCCTGATAACAATCATTAAACATACAAAAACATTCCGGTTTTTTTTTTTTTTTTTTTTGTTGACAAAATTTTATCTGAAATTCGAAATAAAATATCAGCTCGCCGCAGGAGGGGCAGATGATGCCCATCCTGACCCCGTATATAATACGTCTGTATATGTTCACGTTTATATTACGTACAATATAATATAATATATATTATATACTGACAATAATAACATATATACATAGTATATAGCGTAGTATTAGGTTCGCTTGTAGATTTGATTATTATACGTTATTACGAGAATTGGCGTACGTATTCATTAACGATGAGTGAATTGAAAAATATTATACCTGCAGCGCCTGTCTACCACGGTACGATGATTGCGTGTGTTTGATCCACGTGCGAACTTCGTTGACCGTGAAACCAAGGCGTTTTTTTATATACGAATTTTCTGTATTTTTTCTTTATAATTAACCAGATATCCCTGAAGATACGCTCGCACGGTTTTCCTTTGAGTGCTACTCTGCTCATTAGACGAAATTGCGTAAATCACGATACAGCTATAATATGGTATATAGGTATACACCAGTGGTTAAAGCGAGGGGGGACGGAGGGGGACGGCGGCCCCCTTTCTTTGCTTAGCTTAAGTTTGGCGGTCCCCTTTAGTATAATATAGTCCCTTTTATATTTCTAAATGTTTAATTAAATGTTGAGACTGAATTTGTTCTTTTGTACATGACATTCAAAAATTAAATAAAAAAAAAGTTTAAAAAAAATGGTATTTATAGTCACAAATTGTATGCAAGATCTATATTATAGAAAAAACTATTTCGATTTTTCTTTGTTCTCCAGACATTCTCTCCTTGGCCGGAATACCTATAGGTAATTATAATATGTCTATTTTAAAGTTATAACCACGGAGTATGTACATTATACATAATAATAGCTGGTATATACGTCCGTGATAAATTTTTACAAATTAGGTCAATAATAACATGGATTAAAAGTTAAATTTATATAAATATTTTAAAAAATATATTAAGGTATTGGTTCAGGGGACGCCTTTTTTTTTTTTTTTGCATTAGCTATTAGTCCCCCCTGCAAATATATTCCACTTTAACCACTGATATACCTACACCTACAGATACCCGGTGGTTGGGTATCTCCGTTTATAACAGTCGTATACTATATAATATAATATACTGCAGGAACCTATGTAATTCTAAGGTGATGGGTATATAATACGAGAATAAACTGAAAACCAAAAAAACACGTCATTATAACGGGTGTAGTCCATACCGTCCATTGTCCGTCCATTTCGACGATTCTCGCGGCCATCCGCGCGTTGTAGCCGCAACGTTCCCGTCAGCTCTCGAGAAACATTCAACGGTATATAATATTCTGAAAAAAGTCGAATGATATTTTACGCCGTCTTAGTATAGCTGGTAATATTATAACGAAATGGGCGCGAAACAAAATTTTTACAAAACGCGACGTTTTTTTTTTTTTTTACTGTATACATAAATGCACTTTTTTTGTTGTTGAAAAAATAGAGTTATTATTAAACATTGAACGAGTTGCACGGCATTAAAGGGTTGTCTATCTAACGAAAATTCCGTAACAAATTATAATCGTTTTTGCACTAGATAAGACCAAATTATATCATAGATTGTTGTTAGTATATAAATAATTAGTCCTAATTGATTATTATATGTGGGCATAATATATATATATATATATAGTACAAGTATTATTTGATACGAGTAATTTAATACGTCATGCGGGGATGTATGAAAAGATTATATATCTATGGGGTTATAATTAATATACCTAAGTGATTATAAATTCTAACAAATAATCATAATCGATTTATGTTGATTAAACATTTGAAACTTAATAAAAAAAAATGTGTACCAATTTTTTTTTCATAGAAAAATTAAAAGACGACCGAAACGAAAAATAAAAAGAGATTTTAAAGGAGGTGATTTCCTTAAACAAGGACAATTATTATTTTATCGTCGTTACCGCCGTGCGTCGCCGCGAGACCCTATTGATATTACGCAGTGACCGTATATTGACTGCAGTGTGAATAATAGATAATCTATATAGTTAGTTTTTCGAATGATCTTACCGATACACGCGTGCAAGGGGATGACAATAAACTGAGTTTCGATCAACTCGTATTGTGCATGTTTCAGATTGCTTGAATTGGGCCCGAGATATTTTTACCAGATGTTTAAATCGAACCCGGAGTTTATCCAAATCGTTTTATTCTTATCGATAAACACTATACTATGCAGCTATGGCCCATTTATATTATGATATACATTCAGACATTCAGTTATGCGTATATACATTAGTCGTTTTTGATTTTAAATCGTAGACTAAAAAGTCAAACGAACTATTTTTGAATAATATATGAACAATACTATTTTAACACGAAATTTTCGATAATAAGTTGAAATAACAATTGAATCCTGCAGCAGATAACCTAGAAGTATCTTAACAGCTAACCCAATCGTTTTTAGAGTGGACCAAGGACGGAAAAGTCCTGTATAGATCCTTTAGTATGAATGATCTTGTCGTCCTTATGGAAGCGTCCAAGTATACATATTGTGTGTAAATTATATATATTGTTATAACAATAATTCTTTTCGAGTGTGCGCAAATGTCACTCGACGCGCAACTACCGTGTATACCGCGTATATACCGTGCTCGTGGTATACAATATATTATGTTGGGCGGAGTAATTTCCGCATAATATATAAATATCACGACCACGTGATTAATGCGGATTAACGCACACTTGGAAAATATAATATAACGACGTGTACAACATACACACATAGGTATACTACGTATATATTGTAATGTCTGTGTGTGTGTACCCACACGGGTTTATGTCAAAATAATATGTTATATTGTTTTATTAAAACGTATATATGCTATAATATATACCGAGGAATTATGACCACGACCGTGGTAGTCGTTTATACACAAACCACAACCTCCATCGTATAAACATTTATTGTATGTGTGTGTGTGTGTGTGTGTGTGTGTGTATGTTCAACATTTTTAACTGTGAGAACATCCTCGTAATTGGATTTAAGGGTTCGGAAAATAAAAACCCATATACACCACGTGATTTTTTTTTTTTTAAGGATCGCGTTTAAAAACGTGTTTTGATCGTTTTATTACTCTGTGTTTTTTGGACCCATTGACCTTTTATACCGCGGTAAATTACTATCGTATATAATATACAGTGTGATCGTGTGTAGATTAAATCGTACTTAAATTATTATCGTGCTTTGTAGCGTCGTATAGTGTGCAGTGTGCCAGTGTGGAACTCTGCGCGCGACCGCGGAGATCCGAGAAAGAATTGTTTCTGAAAAATTACCGTTTTCTTCCATGCGTATGTACATATACCTAGGTATATAATATAATATGCGTTGATAAGTCGCGCGCTCCCGTTTCGATCTGCAGACTATAATGTAGTGTATAACAGCACTCGCGAACCGGAACACCGACACGATATATATAAGTATATTATTATTATTATTATTATTGTTATTATTATTATTATTATTATTAATATTATTATTATTATTATTATTATTATCATTATCATTATCATAACTATTATACAAACGTCTAGCAAACGGTATTTCGTGGATAGTGCTTAATAGATTATTATTATTATTATTATCATTGTTGTTATTACGCGGAGGAGAGGAACTCGGGCGATGTTGTAAAATAAATTTAACAGATGGCAACTGATCGCAAAAGCGATTCGTTTCGACCCTACCGAGCAAACAGTGTAATATATTATAGCCGTCTCACAAAAGCCTTTTTGGCCGACGATATTACACGTCCGTGTTGCGAAAGAGACTTGCGAATGTCTACGGATGGGTCGGTGTAATATTGCACATTTGTAATAATTGTTGTACAAACTGCGCACTAAGTCTTAGACATCTAGAACTGTGGCGCATTGTTACCGAGGTACGTGAATTTGGTATATTACATTTTGAGCATAGTTTTTCGATATTTATCCATATAAGTACCCATTGATTTGTTGGAGTTTTCGGAACCCTTTTCTCGACTTATCCATTAACATTCATAATACTTATAGTTCACACCCAATATTATAAATTAATTAAAATTACTATCTAAAAATATGTAAATAGACTTATTGGACATTTTTTAGTGTAATATTTTTAATTTGATTGACTTCGAAATTCCAAGTTTACATTCTGCAGCATTACAAGTTAATAAAATAATAAAAACTCACAATAACTATTCAATAATACGTACATGGACTTGCAGTGTCGGCGAATGAAGGTCGCCGAACCGGGGGCACCATGTCCAGAGCCTCTCAAAAATATTTTAGGCATACATTTTTTTATTGCCTATTTTAAATTTTTGAAAGAGATTTTGCCCCCCCCCCTCCAACCAAAGCATGGGACCATTCGCGAATGTTGAGTTACTTTTTTTGTGCTTATTTTCTTTTTTAAATGTGATATTTTGCCCAAATAGAATTTACGAAAACCACCTTACAACACGCAGGTAGAATTTTCGTGTATATAATAATTATATTTAAAGAAAAAATTAACTTAGCTAAGCTAAGTTAAGTTAAGTGAGTAAAAGTGCCTTCAGTCAAAAGTTAAAAGTCAACCAAAAATAAAATGAACACGGAAGAAAATAATAACTTATTATGTCAGTCAAAAAAGAGTTCATTCGTTATTTTTCATCTTACAATTAAGCTCCAAATCTCAAGACTCTTTTTTAAAAATTATTCAATAATAAACTTTTCCACCATTTTTATTTTTAATATTAAATATTAGATACCTACGTATTTGGTTATCTTTGATGAGTATTGTAATATAGATTAGCAATGATTGTGTCTTATATGTATTAACTTAACTGAGTGATTATAAAAATTAACGATTAAAAGTTAAACTAAGCCAATAATAATGTATATGCTAGTTAAGTTGATTAGTAAATGAGAAAATTAATTAACTAAATAGTTGACTTATAAAGTTAATTCAATAAGTAAATAATGTACGTATCGCGTCGTACCTGTATAAAGTCTTAATTAATATGTTATGATGGTTGTGAACTGGACATTACTAATTTGAAGCTTAGATAAATTAAAAAGGAGACGCCAACAAATCTAATTAGGGTCCGACAAAACAATATGCACACTGTCGGGATAGTTGTGCGAGCAATGTTATGCTGACTTGGCCGGGTACATTTGTGATTGTAATTCTGGTGGAAATGTACATTTTGTAAAAACTGTACGAATGTTAATAGAAACGACAATATTGCAGTGAGGTCCTACGACAGTATGCACGTGTGTGTCGGGTATGATCGTCGCCGCGCTTATACGCAATGTCCCGAAAAATCAAAATCAAAATTATTTTTCACGTCCCCGACGTTGAAATATTCGAAACGTTTCACGCGTTTGCCATAATCTATACCTACCTCAAAAAACCTGGAGAACCTATTTTCGGAAATGGGGGGGGGGGATTGATAAAAATATTCTTAGCGTCTCGTTATATCTGTGCTCGTACGTCGAACGCGATACTTTCTATAGGAAAAACGAAAAACATTCTATACTATAGTGTTATCCAACTGGAATAATACGCGTCTTTCTCTGTATATATATATATGGGGAAGGTCCTGCCTTTCGTATCCGAGGATAAAATTCTAAAAACTTTTAAAGGACGTGACGACGTTATCGGGATTAATTTTGATTATAAAGTTTTGGCGAGTTTGTTCGTTTGTTTTTTCGATACGGTAGTTCGTATATTATACTATACGTATATATTCGTCAGACGCGATAAGTGTTCGTCGGGGGTCCAACTTTCTGTATATACAAAATAGGTATATATATATATATATACGTATTAAATCGATAATGTCTATGCGTCGTAATCTATATATGATACACCCTATATATGCTACATGGGTTTAGAATCGGACATGATATTGTCAAATGTATATTTAGATGTTTTTTTCGTTTTCATTATTCTGGATCTCCACTGAAAACGATAGTTTCTGCTTTTTGACCCTTCGAGGAGTGTATATATCGATATTGAATGTTGATTCGACACCTATAAATCTACAGGGTTTCCGTTATATTATCGTAAATATTTTACGAGTAGGTAATAACGTTCCGTCGGGTAAAAAGTCGTATGACGGCGGATTTTTCGAAAACACTTTTTTCAATAAATCGTACACTGTACGCGCGAATGGTCTATATTATTTTAATCTTACATCGGTATATATAGTCTTTGACGACCAACGTTAACAAAGATACGAAAAACGAAATAGTTCTACGTGATAAAAACTTTCACATTTGTTAGTTTTTCTACGAGCCGATAGAACTTTATTGTTTTTAAAGATTATATATAGTTAATTCAACAAAGTTCTATCTGAAAGAATACACCATTTTGTTAGAACGAAACAGTTGTATGTGTATATCACACGATATCACTATGTAATACAGTAAAATTTACGGGTAAACAAGAGTTAACCACAATGAAATATGTTTTATAATTATTATAGTCTATATTGGTATCACTTCAACAATATTCTGTACCGCAAAATTATATTCTGTGATTACGATTGAGAACAATACAGTTCTATCGTGCACTAATTAATTATTCGTGAGTGCAAAAAAGTGTTATGGATAGTATTCTTTTGTTCTAACTCAATATTGTTATGGTTTTTGATTGATTATTAACTCTGGTTAATTATTATTAAAAATATTATGGTCATTACCGATTATTTCGTTGACTTGTTTGGGACATTTTAAAACCATTTCGAGACTAGTCGGTGTAGTACGTAAGTCACGTGTCGAGTGTTTTAAAGTGGATAAACGAATAGAAAATTCTGCCACATGTGAGTTACGATCTGTGATTCGTCTTTTAAACGCAAAGAATATCAAATCAGCTGATATTCATCGACAAATGTGTGAAGTTTATGGACGAAATTCGATGTTTGATTGAATGGTAAGGAGATTCAATGGATTATTAGTAGTCAGTAGTAGAAAGATATCCAAAGTTTAAAAAAATGTAATACTTTTCTTTCTAGCATATTATCTAAATAATATGGTATATCTATATACATCTGAAATATATCAACACTCTTCAAACGTGTTATATTCAAATTTTTTAAATTTTAAAAAATTAAAATTTTCAATTTTCAGGTTTTTATACGTTGTTCTGTAAGACATTATTGTATAATTTGATTTATTTGTTAATAATCGATAGTGGTATAACAATTGATTGTAATGTCAAAAGTTATCATTAATTATTGTGGAAATGATAGAATAGTGCAAGGGTTGCACTGCCTGCCTAGCAAGGGTTATTTTAAGGATTTTTTTCAACTTCGTATTTATATGAACTTATTCATGAAAGGGAAGAAGTTAAAATAAAATTCGTAAATATTAATGAAAGGTAATGTTAGGTAATTTAATAAAACAAGATTTTTAGAATAATAAATTAAGTGGTCAAAACTCCATCGTAAAAATTGACCTAAAAGCTAGACTAAGATAATTATATACCATAATTGTAGACTATAATTTACGATTTTGTAATATTATTAAAAATAAACCGGCAGAAAGGAGGGGTTAGGGAGGTTGGGACGAACCCTCACCCAGTAAATAAGTCGGCAAAATGAAATCCAGAAAATAGTTGATGACTTTTTTTTTGCTTATTTACGTTTGTTCGTATATTTAGTCGGAAAACTGTATAGTAGTTGGTATAAAAAAAAGTTCATGACTTTTTTTACCTATTTAATTTTTTGAGATAATAAATCGAGAAAATTACTCCGACTATCCCCTACAAATATTTTTTGCGCCGGCACTGAGTGTACTGGTGTATTGAGTACCAAATTATATCAATCTATAAAGTGTAAACAATTATTAAAAATTTCTAATCTTTCCAACAACGACCAATACATTTGTTGGAATGGTCTCGTTTAAAACTGTTGATTTTAAATTGCTAACTTCACGGACGTCAAACAATAATCATCATAATAATAGGTACACAATTTAAATGATTTCATTTGTAGACAAAGTCAAAAATAGTATTAAGTTAACTGGAAACTACCGATGAGTACTTCTATTAGATAAAATATTTAATGTTTTAAATAAAACTATATTTAATGAAATTTTGGTAAATTATTATATTTTTGTGTAAAAATCTACAAATTTCTTATTTATAAACCTGATGATCAAGTTTAAAATATATTTAATTAATCACGCACAAATATTGAACTACGCGAAAATTGGTTGATCAAGTGCGCATCTAGCTTTCCCGATTGCGCAAAATAAGCCCAACTGCGCTTTAGAATAAGCCCTAATGCATAGAGAATTAAATTCAAAACTTCGTATAGAAACATAAAAATTTTATAATATAATAACCACTTTATTACTAGATAAAAATGTAATAAAAATATTTGAATGTTTCTAATCTTAACCCGGACCATCCAGAAGAAATATTTATAAGAGGGTGAAAATGTGAAAAAGGTCATCAACTTTTCCTACTTTTGCCGATTAATGTTTGTTTTTTCCGATTGAATTTCATTTTGCTGACTGCTTTCCAAACCCCCTCTTCGGGACGGCCATGATACTAACGGTAAGTGGTGTGATAACTCCCGCATGAATACTGCTTTTAACTCTAGAAATTGTAGTATAGTTTCCTGCTTTTTTTTTTTTTTTTGTAGTATATGGTAAAATTTGTTTTATGTGAAATTATAAAATTGATATTTGAAGTAATTAATTAATTTAAATCTTTATGAACATGACTGCAAAGAGTGAAATGATTAATCATACCGTTCAATAAGAAAAGGATGGGAAAATGTGTTTTTAATAGGAGAGCGATTTAAAGTTCGTAAAACATTCATAAAACTTTTTTACAAATTCAATTCAATACATCCTATCTGATGAGCGAAGTGCTTCCTCCTTCTTACTGGCTTAATTTTTATCAACTTGAAAATAACGTAGAAAGATGAAATAAAATTTATTTACAAATAAAATTATCATCTAGTGCTCTTTTAAATCAATGTGTACATTGTAAGTCATATAAGTCACATAAATCTATTTTTAAATAACTATACCTACTTAAATGTTTAGAAAAATGAGTAAGTATACCTATACAAAAAATGAAATCATTAATATTATAAACAATAATTAATAATTAACAATTTATATCTATTTAATAAACAATATAATTTTATATTATTCAAATTATGTAATTTATTCTTGATACTACACCCTCCTGGATTTCCCTAAATACGTCCCTAGGTAATGCATAAACTAGATGTATCTAATAATTTTATTAATTAGAATTTTTTCATAGGTATTATTTCTTTTTCTTTTTATTGTATATGGCAGGGATGGGCAACTCGAAGTAAATAGAAAACAATTTATTGAAACTTAAAATTATTGCGGGACAGATATAAAGTTGTTTTTATTATTATTTGAAACAAAATAATTAATGTATTTTATGCACATTATGATAAGAACTAATATCTAAATTTAAAATATTATGTTTTATTATTGATAACTTCTCAAAAATACAATATGCTCATTTCTTTTTATTATGTTTAAAATAAATTGTAGTACATTTTTCGACAATCAAAATGTCAAAATATGTAAAATGTAAAAATGTCGGGGCAATATAAAAAAGGACGGCGGACCGCCATACAGTGTGGTATGAATCACGTTATTAGCCGGCCCATTTCTCAAAGTTATTTATTTATTTATTTTTATTAAATATTAATTGTTACAACGTTCTGAGGCTTAATATACAATTTCAAAGTTAAATTTAAATTTCAAATATTCTGTACACATATTGTATAAAGCTGTTTAAATAAAACATTTATATGTATTTACTCGATATTTCGAGTTTATAAACCATATACATTTTTTTATTTTTCTCACTCATAAACATTGAAATCTTTTATTTTTATTTTTAATTAATGTAATAATAAGTACTTTTAATATATTTTGTACATATAATGTACAAATATATATTTTTTTTTTCATTAAAATTATACAAAATTATGAAAAAGTTAGTTATTCATTGAAATGTTCTAGTTTTGAAGAGCGCCATTAAAAATTAGGCAATTTTACCCAATTTTAAGTACATATACTCTATATATAATGCTGTAGGCTATTGGTTCATAAACTCGAAATATTGAGTAAATACGTATAAGTGTCTTATTCAAACAGCTTTAGACAATGTATATACAAGATATTTAACTTGAAATTATATATTAGGCCTCAGAATGTTGTATTGTAATGTTGTAATTAGTATTTAATAAAATAATAAATAATAATAAAAATTAACTTTGAGAAATAGTAGTTTTGTTCGGCTAATAACGTGATTCATACAATTGTGCGTCAGTTGCCCATCCCTGGTATATATGGGATGGTAATCGGAGAACAATTCAATGGGGACTAATGAACTATATTATACTTATAAATACATAAATGTATAAATAAAAAATAAAAATAATAATAAACAAAATAAAATATATATATTTAAAACATCATAAAAACATAAAATAAAATAATAATTAGCATTTGAAATTTTTCTTAGCGAAAGTCAAAGGAAAATCAAAAAAGTACCAACGTCATTACTATAGTCAGATGTTAAGATTGTGTAACCATTCTATAGCGCTACCTGATATGCACCCTTATGCGGCACTTCTATACCTCCATCAAACATTGTATCTCAGCATTCTTTTACAATTTACCTGATAGTTTGGACCTGATCTGACCATGAAGTGTACTACCATTCCCCGTTTATGCATCAGATAATTGCACTTTTCCTTTCAAGTTCGTTGAGAGCAGTCTATATGACACGCGTGTATTCAAAACCTGGGACTAATTGGCAAGGATCGCGTATGAGATGGTAATTTCGTACTGTTCCTTGTCTCCAGTTTTAGATTTCGAAAGATAAGTTTAGACACCTTATTTAGACTCTGTTTGTTCATCTAATTTTGTTACGATTGTTGATTTAGTTACTAAGAAAATAATTCAAAGTCGAGTAAGTCACTTTAAAAAAGTAATTAAGATACGTTACTAGTTACAAAATAGAAAGGTAACTTGATTACTTTTTTGGTACTAAAATACAAAAGAAATAGCGTTACATTACTTTTTAGCTCAAAAGTAACCATTTTCAATGTCGTTACTTTCAACATTTTTAAATAATATAAAATTAAAAAAATACACTTATTTATTTCTGATTGTATAATCGTCATAGTCAAATATTATGAAATATAATATTACCATGGCTAATCCTATCTATTATAAAGCCGTACAATCCTTAAAATATTTACTTTTTATATATTATGCGGCATTGTCAATTTTAATTGAATTTATAAAAATTATTTTATTTTTTATTTATAAAAATGTACCGCACTATTATACAAAATTACTTATAAATAACTAACTCTTATACTTTACTACAAAAAATAAGTAACAAAGTTAAAATTACGTTACTCGAAAAAGTAACTATTTTACAGTAACGAGTAACTTCAGTTACGTTACTATCCAACACTGGGAAATATATATTATTCGTTTTGTTTCATAATATATTTAGATTATTGTTTAAAATCCGGGAAATTAAAAACCGGGAATATAATACGGTTTTTCGAACTAATTTATTCCATAAGTCTTCCGTTGTGTTTGTAATATTTTGTAGCGACCATATAGGATGTCTGGATTTCAGTATTTTGTTTGTGCAGGTAAACATCAAGACTGGGTGAATTTTCGATTTTTCGGATCAATTATAAAGTCACCACGTGTCTGCGGACTTTTGGTGGGGTTATGTTCGGAAGTACAGGTGACCACCGCATTTTGGTCGAACGAACACATTCTGATATAACAGACTCTGGTTGTTCGATACAGTTTAGTGTGTGAGCTTCTTGCGCATAATACACAATGACCGCAGCAGAATCGCGCAGAGCATTTACTCTGCAGCCCAAACTTGTCCCGGCTAGCCGAATGTTTAAGCTACGTCTAGTTTAATTTTTCATTCACGAATGACATTATATTGGTACGATTCGGTTCCGTCTATGCAAATCAAAATCGGATACCGAACGGATCATTACACTCGCCGCGCTTTAAGATTGAAACCCGTCGCGCAGGTGGCGCCCACAACCTAGCCACAGTCCCATCAGTGTTACGTTCGCATACAGAGCGCCAATATATCTTATTGACTATTGTCGTACGCGCATACGGTTTACCGCGTTATTTTCGGTAACGCTGTACATACATAAACCTGTCCGAAAACGGGTTTCACTCTTAACGCGCGACGAGAACATTCCTCGCCTCTGTGTACGTCGTACAATAAATAATTGTGCACCATTCGAAGAATCCGTTTTCCGATAGAAAAGAAAAAGATATTTTCTATTGACGCGAATCATAATCGATTTAGGACACCCTATATTATAATAATTCGTACAAAGCCCATAATAATAATAATAATTACAACTTCATTTTCGGTACTTCGGTGTGTGTGTGTATATATAGTATAGTTGTTATTGCGCCTAGGTCGTATACGTGTTGTATATTTCGTGGACCGGATGAAAGTGTGCACTCGGCATTTCGCACCCCCAGAGACCGGAAGTTCGGTGACGGCGGTGGAGTTTATTAAAGGCCACTCGCTCTGCGCTCGATATAATCACACGGACCTCGCGGGTTTTGATCGTGCCGTTTATCGCGCGCGCCCGGTGCACACGGCGGCGTGTCCCCCGGACCCGCCCGTTAACCGACAACAATAATAATAATAATAATAATAATAATAAGTAGGAGGCGCTATATTATAATATAGTGTAGTTATGAGGTACGACCACGGCGATTGTCGGTTGGGGATTTCTTGCGTCGGAATAATATAATAATGTTCTGCTCGGTACGACGGTTATATATTATATATATATATATATACCATGTGGGGAAACGCGTTATATTTATATACACTTGGAAACGTTTTTCGGTTGTTACACATTATTATTACGCCATCGTACGCCTAAACGGTATTATTGTATAAAAAAAAAAAAAAAAACCACACGGACGCGTGATATTTTCGACATTATTGCCGTCTAAACGAATTAACAATGTAACAATAAAAATACAAAATATATAGTCGGACGCCCATGGGTTCCACGGGGTGCCCCCTGCCCCATGCTCCGACCCCGCGTTTCCCGTTCGCGACATTTGCATATTTTTATTATTATTATTCATACATTAAAGACGGCGACCGGTGTAAATACACCTATCTGGCGCCGCAGGAATTGTGTCGGAATTATATATATGTACAGTGTTGAGTAGTGACGTAACGGACGTTACTCGTTACTGTAACGTAGTTACTTTTTCGAGTAACGTTATGGTAACTTCGTTAACTATTTGCTGGTAACTTTGTGCAATGACGCGTTACATTTTTATAAATAAAAAATAAAACCAATTCCAACAATTTCGTCCAGAATTTACGACGGCTAAAATCGTCTTGCAAAAAGTAATTATTTTAACGAATACATTATAATAGGTCGGAGTAGGCATATGATATTGAATTTCATAATATTCAACAGATGGGCAGACGATTACCAGAAAGAAATAAAGATATTTTTTGTTTTCATTTTTACATATATAAAAATGTTGAAAGTAACGTCATTGCAATTGGTTACTTTTGAGTTAAAATAGTAATGTAACGCTATTACTTTTGTATTTTAGTAACGAAAAATTAATCTAGTTTCCTTTTAATTTTGTAACTAGTAACGTAACTTGGTTACTTTTTAAAAGTAACTTGCCCAACACTGTACATAGGTAGTTGCGCCGAACACCTGGGACGCGTCACAGATTTCTGCGTTATCAAAAATTAAAACATTTAACGTTATAATAGTATATTTTACGTCTACATCACGATTTAAGATAATATTATATGGTTGCCTGTCCATCAGGCATAATGTGACTAACAATGTTAATCTAACACGCATTATGATCGACGTAAGGGCACAGCGTTCCAAACGGTTTAAATAATAACTCTCATTATCACAATATCATATTCTTTGGCATTATTATCATTATTTTAAATCGCGTTAAGAGAATGCTATACCCGCATTTGTTGTCTTTATCTATCTAACGGGATAATATAGCAAAATCACACTACGCAGAATTGAAATTTTGGCGTTTAGGTTAAATTTAGAGTTTAAACACCTATTACGAAATTCAAAGAGAGGAATATTTTCGAGTGAACCTCATGGGCTTTTTGTAAGATACCGTCTGACAAAAAAGTTAATGCTAATTAAAAGTATAAATAACTAAAAATGCCCATGTTTTTTTTTCACACAATAATATATTACAAAAAAAAAAAAAACACCAGGTTCACTCGAAAATATTCTTTTCATTGAATTTAATAATATGTGATTCTGATTTAAACTGATATGAGCGCTAGTAGTACATAAATCAGCTGTTTTCCGATTTGGAATAACATTGTTGCTGTAAAGACGAGAACGTTTTCATAGGCGGACGGGCAACCATATTACCTAATATCGTGGTCTATATACACTGCGGGTATACCTACGTCGGTACTTTGGAAATACCGTTTGGTAGAGGTAACCAGGAGTGAATGCGGTTAAGAGGTCGGTAGTAGTTTCCGTTTGGAAATGGGTCTAATTTGACTCCCATATGGAGGTTAAGCATCGAAAATCTTGTTTACTGTAAGTGTTAACTAATTTCGGTCGATTATTTAAAAAAAACCACGTAAAATCTATAGGTATCGTGTGAAAAATAATTTTTAAAAATCAATGTGTTCGATACATTTTTAATCATTTACCTTAATATTATCATTGATTATAAAATGTATATTATTTATATTATTATTAAATTTAATGGCATGATCTATGCTCATCGCTCAATGATATTATACATTGGATGATAATGTTAAGTATGTACAAATGGGAAGGGTGATGAACAACTTTACAGTAAAAAAATGTCAGTACCTACATTTTGTTAAAATCTGAGAAACTTAATTTACTGTGTAACTTTACAGTAAAAAAATGGCAGTATCTACATTTTGTTAAAATCTGAAAAACTTAATTTACTGTGTAATTTACTTAAGTATGTGCGTAATATCTGCTTGGAAACCAATTCGGTCATTACCTGAATAATAATGGATTCAAAACGGGAACCAATTCGGTATCAGCCAAGAGGACGTCGTACTAAGTACACATTTTCAATGGAAACTTGCATTAGCATTTTTCATCTTTATCATCTTACAAACATGTTAGAAATACGAAATAAAAAAACAAATTATAGCTAATATAACATTATCTATGTTGGACGTAAATTTCGTATATTATCAGTTGGTTAGACTGAGACAGAAAATGCGGGTGCTACGTCCTATTAATGATATATTAGTTGCATAACGACCAAGGATATTCCGGCCAGCTATAATGCAGCTACAGGTAAAATCAGAAACTACACCAAAACGTAAATAATAAGGTTTTTTATAAGGTATTGTTAAACATTAGGGTATTTTGTGTTTAATTTCACCAAGTTCATTTCTGGGGCTTAGTGTGAAAAGAGTTCTAAATATAATTGTTTCTCAATAAATTGATTAAATAATTGTATCTAAAAATGGAATCATTTAGCTTGATTTTTTAATGAGTTACACAGAAGAAAAAGCGGAGCGTATTAAAATTTCCTCCCAAAATATACAAATTGCCTCCCGTCTTTTTCGAAAATAAAAAGGACAATTTATTCGAATAGTCGTATAGTTTAAAATTATGTACGAGTTGCCTCCTCAAAATGAACAACCGATTATTAGTTAGAGGATTGTAAGCGCATTTAAATTAAAACATATTTGATTTGAAATATTACTTACTTGACATGGTATTTCAAAAAATATCGGGGGATTATTTTCGAATTAAACTCTCCGAGTTAGTGAAACCAGTGAGTTTTATAGGTGCAACCGAAAAAAGTACACTTAAAACATGCCGCGCCGCTCAGCGCTCGCGGTTAATAGACACCGACCTGTATCATCAATTTTTAGTATGTTTTTGAGTAGTTTTTGGAACATTGGAATATTTTGATATTCTGATATTTAGGAGGCAACAAGTATAGAATGTTTTTTTTTTTGATTATGATAAAAATCCGGGAGGAAATTCGTATAAAAATTAACCATCAACTTTATCTTTGGAGGCTACTATAATATGTCCCCAGTATAAGATTCGAATAAAAATTCTGTAACTGATTAATTTTTTATTGCATTCGTAGAAACTAAATTTCACTAAAAATGTTGTTAGTATGAATAATAGTATCTAATTGATACAACCAATACATGCCGGGATATATCGTAAATGTTCCATCTATTTTATGTGTTGTCAATAGAAACATTACACCTAACGTTAATTATTACATATCATTTAATTAGTATGATAAGGTTCTATCTATATTTTGGTGAAAATATGGTCATTTGCGTTAATTTCCCCTCCCCACACACAACAAAGAAATAGAAAATTAAGAAATCGTCGTTTTCAAAATACAACAAATATGTAGAACAAAAAAAAAATCTACGTACAATCCCGTAAAATACATGACGTACGGTCATGTATATATATATATATATATGGAACTTTTTTGTAATGATTTTTTGTTTTAACTCAAATTTTATATTTCGGGTCACGAAGCTGAAAATATTAAACGGAATACTGGAACAGATCACATTGAAGCCGCCGTGAATAATGTGATGTAAATGTTAAAATCCGGAGTGTCCTGACCTTTTTCGGTAATAGAATAATCTCTAATACGTTTCGAGCAAACTTAAAGTCGATCCGAATAAATGTTCAAGGATACATATACAAGGATATTACATATCATTTAATTAGTATGATAAGGTCTCTCTATATTTTGGTGAAAATATGGTCATCTGCGTCAATTTCTCCTTCCCCCACATAGCAAAGAAATAGAAAATTAAGAAATCGTCGTTTTCAAAATACAACAAATAAGTAAAAAAAAATCTACGTACAATCCCATAAAATACAGGACGTACGGTCATGTATATATATATATTTATATTTCGGGTCACGAAGTCGAAAATATTAAACGGAATACTGGAACAGATCACATTGAAGCCGCCGTGAATAATGTGATGTAAATGATAAAATCCCGAGTGTCCTGCAGACATTTTTCGGTAATAGAATGATCTCTAGTAGGTATATACGTTTCGAGTAAACTTAAAGTCGATCCGAATAAATGTTCAAGGATACATATACAAGGATATTACATATCATTTAATTAGTATGATAAGGTCTCTCTATATTTTGGTGAAAATATGGTCATTTGCGTTAATTTCCCCTCCCCACACACAACAAAGAAATAGAAAATTAAGAAATCGTCGTTTTCAAAATACAACAAATATGTAGAACAAAAAAAAAAATCTACGTACAATCCCGTAAAATACATGACGTACGGTCATGTATATATATATATATATATATATATATATGGAACTTTTTTGTAATGATTTTTTGTTTTAACTCAAATTTTATATTTCGGGTCACGAAGCCGAAAATATTAAACGGAATACTGGAACAGATCACATTGAAGCCGCCGTGAATAATAATGTGATGTAAATGATAAAATCCCGAGTGTCCTGCAGACATTTTTCGGTAATAGAATGATCTCTAGTAGGTATATGCGTTTCGAGCAAACTTAAAGTCGATCCGAATAAATGTTCAAGGATGTTTAGGCGGTATAACGCGCGTATCGGTTCGTGGATTTTTTTATACTCGATTCCGACAGCCGCGAACGACAAACGTGCGTGTTATGGACAAATTTGGCACCTTTGACGGCAGTATATTGTCCACTGTTAGCTGCCTCCACAGCGTGTATAGTTTACGACTTGAACATAGTGGTGCATACTTTATTGGCCTCGGTCTCGTTCGGTCTGTTTCCCGGCCTTTGTAACAGACCGCCTCCGATAGACTGTTATATGGTTCACGGCATACCTAAATATCTCGCGCGTTCACTACACGTACACGCGCATAAATCTCCGCGATAATTTACCCCCCCCCCCCGAGCCTAGATAACGCAACGTCGTGAAAATTCTTCCCGGGCATATTTATATACACGATCCTTGCCGAACAATTATTATTATTATATATACCTAATATATTTACGACCATTTCAGCTACCGCGCGGCACTGTTCTCACGTATTGATACGTCTGCGCAGATACCGGGGATACCGGGGATACCGCGTATCTATTATCGGGGAGTCGGGAGTCCATCTTCCGGCCGGACGCAATAGTATCGTATTAATAAGAAAAATGAAAATTATCTTTTAGGTTTTTTTTTTGTTTTTTTTTTTTTTTGTCTTTTGTCGGGATCACCACTGTTCGCATGTGGAGCGCAAAAAATTGAAAAAGAAAAACGTTGTATACATAATATATGATCGGATAGGTAGTTCATCTGACTGATAGTTCACCGGCTCAGAAAATAGTGAATCGGGCGAGCGTTTTTAAAATGTAATTTTAATTATAAACGTATATATAACTGTTATAATTTTACGAATACGGTATAAGACTTTTTCATTTTTATAATTTCTTCATATTATTATTATTGATCGTTAGACACGGCGTATTATAAAGATCGTTATTATTTGGTCAAATAGTCACGATTACGGAGTTCATTGATTAGAAAAAAGTTATTAAAAAAAAAACTACCTCTTTAAAGATCGCTTTTTAAATTAATTTTCTATCAGGAAGCTCTTTACCCAAAAACTTCTACTCGATTCCTTCTACCGGAAAAGTATCCTGAACACATTTCAGAAATAGACAAACGGCAATACGCAAACGATACTGGCCAATGGCCATATATTATATATACACACTATTTTTATAAGATAATCATCTGGAATAATAGATTACGATTATTCCGCCTCTCACAGTGATCTCTATTGCTTATTAGACATTATACGACTTCGTTTTCTGCAATATATTTTCTCTCTTTGGCTATAAATCAATTTTGTTTCCAGTCATTTGAAAGCATATATTTTGCAATGTTTGCCACATTTTTATGTAAGTATTTGTATGTTTGTTACTCAAAAAGCAATAAACTACAGGTACGTAAAAATTATTTTGAA